>JBAMBR010006180.1:0-13666 GCA_037044475.1 Zaprionus obscuricornis | reverse complement strand
TGCTAATACGTCCAGTGAGTGAATAAGTAATGAAAATAAATAAATTGATGAAAATATTGTCAATGTCAATAATCAAAATAATTTCAAATGCAAAATGTAAATTTAAATGTTCAAATTAAAACAAATTAAATAAATAAATTGCAACGCATTAAGATAAAAAAAAAAATAAATAAATAAATAAATAATAAAATGCAAGAATTCTCTGTTTGCGTTTCTTTTTCATTTGCAGTAAATATGAACAAAATCTTTTTCAGTTATCTTCAGATTTTTCAAGACATGACAAGGAAGAAAAACTCCAGCAGCTCATAGAAGATTATATAATCTTTGTTAATATTTGATCCACATAAGTTTTCAGGGGAAATTTTAAAGTTGACATATATTTGTTCTTTTCTTTTAGCTTTATTTTTTTTTAATATTTTATAGATTATCGTTGTTCTCTTTATTTCTTAATAGAATGAGAATGTGAAATAAATAAAAGATTAAAGTAAAGCATAATCTGTAAATATTTGTATTATTTATTATATATGTATATATATATAAATGTGCGAATAGCAATTTCAAATGGATTTTCAATTTCTGCCGTTGACAGCATCGCGTCTGTTAATGTTAGTTACAAGCTTTACATAGTTTTCGACTGTTTCTTTTTTGTTTTCTACTGTAATCAAAAAACAAGGAAAAACTATTTTCATTGAAAATACAAAAAAAATATATAAATTAACAAAATGAATAATTGAAAATAGTTTTTTTTTTGTCTGCCGGCAAAATATTCATTTTATTTTTTTATCATTTATTTTTTACACTAAATGGTGAAATAGTGAAAAATTGAAAAATTTATAAGAATAATATAGACAAAAAAAATAAAAATAAAATAAAATAAAATAAAAATAAAATTATTAAAGATGAATATTAAAATAAATTTATTAATAAATTTGTTTGTATAAGTTTTATTTAAGCTTTAAAAATTTTCAAAGTTCAATTGACACAATAATTTTTATCATTCTTATTTTTATTTTATACCCTAAAAAAAAAAAACGCAACCGAAAAATATAATTGAAAATATTTTATATATTCTATGTATACCTCGGGGGTTATATCAATATGTCAGACGCAGATAATCAAAGTAAAAGTATGAAAAAGTCGAATAAAAAAAAATTTCATGGAAAACACTTCATAAAGTCAACGGCAAGAGAGTTGACAATTATTTTTTGTCAAATTTATGGAAAAAAAAAAACTTTGTTGTTATTATGCCAGATAAATGCATAGGAAAATTGGCCAAAAAAAAAACAACAAAAACTGAATAACAAAAACTTATTATATATATATATATTATATTTAGTATATTGTATATAGTCTCTTAGCATATAGTTGACATAGACAAAGTTGCACACAAAATGCAAGTGCAAAGAGTTTACAAAAACTTTGTAAAACTTTTCATAAGCAAAGAAAAAAAAAATCTCCGATGCATTGTGCGGCAAGATAGAAGGGGAACACACTGTTGGTGGAGTGTGATGAAAATGTCGGTTTGGTTTGTAGTGTATGCTTGGTGAAAAAGGTTTGTCATACCATAGAGAAAACCGCAGGCGAAAAGCGGATTAGAGAAGTTTGAAAATGAGAAAAATGTATGAAATGAAAAGCAAAAGTTCCCAAAGGCAAATGAATATGTTGCATGCAACAAGCAGCTATGTATATATATCACTAAAAAAAAAAGGTAAAGAAAAATTAGTCTTCGACACGCCAAACTTTTTTTTTTACTCTTTCAAATTTAATACAAATAATATGTGACAAAAAAAAAAAAAAAAAAATTCTCATTCATATCAATGAAATGAAATAAATTCATATACAAATTTTGTATGCTCAAAGACTTAATTCAGTAAAAAAAAAAATTTAATTTATGTAACAGGCATCACCAGAAAACGAGTATGTGGTATGTGATAAAGTATCAACATAATACATAACCCTGAGAATCGCAAGATTCAAGCTTATGTTTCTTTGTTGAAAATATCATATAATGAAATATTAGCACTCGACATCCGGACATTAATTGAAGTTCTTAAATTCAAAGCTCATAAGTACAAGTACATTCGTGGCACATATTATGCCACGAATAATTCAAGTTCATTTATCAGCGCTTTAAAAATATTCGAATGAGCTTCAATTCATCCAAATCTGAAATCTACAATTCATTCTGCTATTTTCTCTAGCTGAGTTAAGTAAATGTTTATGTTAAATTAATATTAAATATAATATTAAAGTGAAGTGAAGTGAAATGAATTTCATATGTGTTTTACTCCTTTATATGACCATAATACTAGGTCTAAAAGGATCTTTGTTAGCAAGCGAAAGCATTGACAAGAAGGTATGAAAAATATAATTTAGAGTTTAATCTGTTTTAGTGACAAGAATATTTTATATTTTCGATTAGATATTATCCATGTCATTTGAGAAAGAGGAAGAATGTGGAGCATATGCTCATTTGATGATGAAGCCAATGCTCGGTTATTACAATGAGATGAAACTGATGATAGATAAAAACGATAGGGAAATTGATAAAAGGGATAAAAAAATAAAGCAGTTGGAAGATGAAATAAAGCAGCTTACAATTGATAATATTGACATTAAAAAATCTAATGATAAATTATGTGAGGAACAAGTTAAGGATTTAAGAAATCAAATCAAGTTACAGGAAAATATTGAACAATTGACGATGAAGTTATCAATTTTAGCTAATCAAAAAGCCGAAACTTTAACACAACTTAGAGATCAAGTTAAGACAGATGCTATAAAACTGAATGAATTTGAAAATACATTAAAGTCTATAAAAAATACAACATCAGTGACAGTTGTCGAAAAATTAGGTAAATTTGAAATTGAAACAAAAAATTATATCGATGAGATAGCGAAATTTGAAACTCAAGTGAATACGGATGCGATAATATTAAATGAAATACGAAATAAATTGAATAATGTAAATGCAATAATCATAGCCAATGAAAATGAAAATGTAACTAATTCAGAAACCGAAGAAGAGCCTATTACAAGCTGCATTCCATTTGGAGATGATCCTGGCCGTCATCAGTTTAAATTTTACAATTTATTTAAATTTGACGTACTATGCGACTCTGAAATAGCAGGCAAAGGATGGACTGTAATTCAACAAAGGATTAATGGTAAAGAAGACTTCAATAGAGATTGGGCGACATACAAAGAAGGCTTTGGCTCATTTGATGGCGATTTCTTCCTTGGCCTAGAGAAGATTCATCAATTGACAATAACCGTTCATGAATTGTATATACATATGGAAAATTTCGATGGTAGCACTTTCTTTAGAAAATATGATCGCTTTGCCATTGCTGGAGAAGATGATCAATATAGAATCATCTTATTAGGTAATAATAAAATGATTGCAGAAGATGAATTTGTAGCTAAGCACAAAGATCGTCGTTTTTCGACATATGATCGTGACAACGACAATTGGAGTAGCGGTAGTTGCGTTGATGTTAAGCATGGTGGCTGGTGGTACAATCATTGTGGTTATTGGTAAGTTTCTAATGTACATATATACAATTATTTTACATTATTATACAATTATTGTGTTCGTTTCAGCAATTTAAATGGAAAATACTTTGATCATCCAGTGAGAAGTGAAAAAAGCATTTTCTGGGAATATTCGCTATTGAAATCAGTTAAAATGCTTATACGTCCTATTAATTAATTGAAATTGATAAATAAAATAATAAAAAAAAAATATTATTACCAATATTAGTTATCAATATTAAAAAGCAAAACAATGTTTATTCAATATTATTTACAGCGACTGTGGCAAGTATATCATTCTGTGCGTTACAAAACCTCAGAGCAAAATAAATATATATATTCTCAGCAAGTGTAACAAAGTGGAAGAAAACAAAAGAACGATGACTACAACAACAATGAATGTAAACAACAACAACAACAATACAAATGAAAAGTTCTCATTTGGTAATGGAAAGAAAATTGGTGGCATGACTGAAGGTTGAGATCTAAGATCTGCACAACGGCATCCTGTGAAACTACAAACTGCAAACAGCAAACTGCGAAATGCGAAATGCGAACAGTGCTAGTGACATTTGCATCACTATCGGGAGCGCTAAAGTACATATGTATGTATGTATGTATATAACTATGGGGGTGTGGCAATGGGCGGTCTGTTGGCTACGTATTGCTCGTTGTGTTTATATTAAGTGACTTTCGTGTATGTGACAATTCTTTCAATGCCGCTGAACACACTGTATTTGACTTGGTTTCCCTTCTCTTCCTTGCTTAATTCCCTTCCCTTTTAATCATTCGTTGTACTTCTGCATCAGCTTCCGGCGTGTGTGTGTCTGTGTGTGTGTGTGTGTGTGTGTGTGTGTGTGATTATCTCTATCTTACGTTCTTGGGTGACGACAACCTGCCAACAATTCTCCTTATAGAAACCGATTGATGTTCCCAACGCCCTCAACTGATTGTCACAGTCTCTCTCTCTCTCTCTCTCTCTCTCTCTCTCTCTCTCTTCCACCTCTTTTCAGTCAGTGTCTCAATCACACATACACACTTTGCTTTGGATTACAAATGCATTTCCATTTTCAAGTGCATTTCGCTAATTGGATATGTGTCAAGTTTGATAGAGAAGCTATGCAACAGCAGCAGTTACTGCAACATCAACAGCAATAGCTCGACAAAGGCGTGACACAAGGCCGGAAATGTGGCATTGATTAAGATTAACTCAAGTGCACTTCCTAGTCGAGTATTGTACTATTATTCTTCAAGCAGTTAATTGTCCATTATAATGCTGTGACTAAAAGCCAATAATCTGCAGTAATCTATAGTAACGATTATTGTATTAGCTGATTTATGAATATGAATTTCAAATGTGATAATATCAAATAATCTTTTGCTGTTAATATAATATTGAAATAAAGTCAATTCAATTTCAATATATCGAATGTTTGGCTTAAAGTATCTAAATATAAATTTCTGCTATTGTATGATATGTTTGGCTCAAACAAAAAGAGAGAGATAGAGAGAGAGACAGAGAGAATGAGAGAGATAGAGAGAGAATGAGAAAGTAGCTTAAATTAACTAGACATACCGCAAATTCAATTAGCCGTAGCGTTTAACTCTGTTGAAGCAGCTAACGACAAACCTCTAGCAGTATAATTGGCAACCGAATCGAAAATGAAATACATCCAACTTAATTATGTTTGACCCAACCAAACTCTCACACTCTCTGTCGTCTATTTGCAATCGCCATTCCTCCTAAAAACTCACACTATTTGTTTGTCTGCAATCATCGTTCTTAGTCAAAGATATTCGAGTGTAAAATACAGCAAATTACTAAGGATTAAGACAACAGAAAACAGCGCTGAGTGGCGCCAAAGTCGATGGCCAATTAGATAGTTTGATTCTCGCTTTAAGCCGATTTCGAGGTCTCTATAATAACAAATACTCTAAAATAGCATGTCCATACAGACAGATAGAAACTGTGAGAGAGAACGAGAAAGAGAGATAAGCATGTGCATGTGTATGTATGTATGTATGTATGTATGTTTGTGTGTGTGGTAACTCATTTGCTCATTTACAATTTGAACGTGAAAATTTCAATCAATATGCAGCTTTGTAGCCAGCGGCATTAAATCAAATTTCGTTAAGCCTTTACAATCCCCATGCCAACGTTATCCATAGCTATGTACATATGTACTATAGAATTCTATATACTATACACCACACTATGTTATATTCTACTCAACTGTACTTCTCTCGATCTCTTTCTCTCGCTATTTTACACACTATGCTATTCCCTTGTGAAGTTCGTTGGTATTTTATAATTATACCGTTATTCAACGCCCAGAAAGGGAAATTGCAAAAATGAACAAAAAAAAAAAAAAAAAGAATATATATAAGAAATATTCCTAGAAATACAAAATCAAACTTTGAAATACCCTAAGAAGTTTTGATGATAACTACAAGATAATAAATATGATTATATTCCAATTTCAATATATATTTTCTTAGATATGAATGCTACTATTTTCTAGTTTTTATTTTATTTTATATTTTATATATTATATATTTATTTTATATAGCCAACAAATGTCAAAGTTCATCATTGCCGATAAAATAAAATTAATGCTGCAAATTGCAGACAAAGTGAATTGAAGTTTTTTCTAAGGTTTTGTCAGGAACTGTTGAAAGTTTCGAACATCGAGCAAGAGGTAAAAACGGAAAGATACCAAAGTTGTTGTCCATGTTGATGAATTCCTGTTCACTGCAGACATGACAATAACGATGACGACGACGACGACGACGACGACGATGATGATGATGATGATGATGATGATGTTAGGTATGATGATAAGGCTGACTGTGATGCCTGTGATGAGTACTGACGATGACGCTGACGATGGCTCCAAAGATGGAATAAGAGGAATGGTTGTGATGGTAGTTTCAGGGCCAGAGTTAATTATTTCAGCGACTGACGATGCTTCTGATGCTACTGCTATTGCTGCTTCTGATGTTGAGTTCTTCTGTGCGTTGCAGGATATTAGATGTGGGCCCTTGCTACCAAAACTCACCACCTTCCACTCCTTTCTTCATCATTCATTCTTCTTTTTATTCCCCCTATTTTTTTTTTTTTTTTCTTGTATGATGCCTGGCGGGTGTTCGGTATAACGACTAAGGGTTCTCTAAAATAGCAAAATGTCTCGTGCTACCTGTGCTGTAGCTTATACTATATATACATACATATACATATATATTTCCATTTTAACATTACAATTTTGCAAATCATTTTTTTGTTTTTTTTTTTATTTTGATTTTTTTATTTTGTTATTTCTCCCTTTTTCGGTGCTTTGCTGTTGTTTGCTATCTTTGCGGCATTTGTGGTTACTTCTTATATATTAAATATATATATATATATATATATATATATATATATATATATATATATATATATATATATTATATTTATTTATATATACTTAAACCTAACATCTTTGTGGTTAATGAAAAAGTTTTGCTTGACAAACAACATACAAAGTGTCGTCAAAAGCAATTTTATGCAACTTGCAAGAAAGTTATCTTCATAGTTTAAAGAGTGACACAAAAGAGCGAGGGGGAAAAATACACACACACACGCGTGCATCTCTTGTGGGAATAAAAGTGCAACTGAGACAAAAACTTCAACAAGATCTCTAAAAACTGAAACTGAAACGGAATTTTGCAACTTACAGACAACAGTTTCAACAGTCTGCTAACATGGTTAATTAATTCTGTTTGCATACTTTTAGGCTGTCCAGCAACCCTTGACTTTTGCTACTAAGCTCTGCCCAGCTCAACTCATCTCCAGAAGCGCTCTAATCACTTATTTAAGCTCACACTTTTAACCACATACTCGAACACATTGTAACTTTCATACTTTTACACAAAAATACTTCACAGTCATAGCATAGAGTGTGGGCGTGCAGTGGGCGTGGTTTGATTTTGATACTTTTAATTATGCGAAGTAACGTTGACAAAATTTATTTACATAGTTTTTAGGGGCGTGTCGAGGCATTTAAACAAAAGCCAACAATTTGTGGCGAACGAGAGATCAGATTTTAAAAGAGCTTTTAATTGAATTTTAAGTTTAAGAAATTGAGAATAATCTTGGATAAAATATTATATAATTTGTTCTGTTAAGACGCTTATGCAAAAGATTATATTAAAAGCATAATTTTCTTTGCATCTTTTTCCCAAGGATAACTTAATAATGAAAATAATTTAAAGTCATTTTTCACTTACCAATTGCCATTGCCGTTTCCTGTGCATCGCCAGTGACCATTTTGACACGAACTCCGCTCTGCATTAGCATCTCGACAGATTCACGAACTAAAGGTCTTGGTGGATCGGTAATGCCAACAAGACCGCAATAGATCAAATCCTGCATAGATTTACCCTTGGCCAGTGCTAAAACACGTAAACCTTTACGTCCAATTTCATAAGCTTCGGCAAGAAATTCAGCTTCATTTTGTTTAGTCAACGGTACAGTTTGTGTGCCAAATTGATATTTGGTACATTGCGGTAATACAGTTTCCAATGCACCCTTGGCAAAGAATATCTCCTCCTTGTTGTTATTGTATTTGTGAATACATTTTACTGCCATCATCTTTTGTTCTGAACTAAACGGATATTCCTGTATGCGTACATAATTCTCAGCCGTAGCGTACATTCCATTTTTCATAGCCACTGCGACTAGAGCGCCCTCTGTTGGCTGTCCAAGTAAAGTGCCATTTTGTATATAGGCATTATTACAAACTGCACCGATCTCCAATAGATTTGTAATATTCGTTTTAGCCATTTCAACATTATTACAATGACGTATATGAATTTCACCCTGATCGTTATAACCGGCACCAGTTACATCGGCCATATAGCCATCGGATGTAATAATAATGGTTGCTGTCATTTCATTTTTGGTCAATGTACCAGTTTTATCGGAACAGATGACATTAACACAGCCCAAAGTTTCGACCGTTGGTAATTTCTTGACAATCGAATTGCGTTTGGCCATACGCATAACGCCCAGGGCCAAGGTGACGGTAACGACAATTGGTAATCCTTCGGGTATGGCAGCAACGGCAAGAGATACGCTTATGTTGAACATTTCGGATAGAGGTTTACCTTGAAGCCAGCCAAGTAACATGATGACACCAATAATGAGAAACGAATAGAAACTTAGCTGAGCACCCAATATATCCATGGATTTTTGTAATGGTGTCTTTGGTGCCTCTTCGGCTTGCATCATTTTGAAGACTTCGCCAAATTCACTACGCTCGCCTGTGCTGACCACAATACCTTTGCCATTGCCACAACGGACCAGAGTGCCCATAAATGCAATATTTTTCATATTGCTGTGATCCTTGACATTCGTATTATTGAGCAATACATCGGTTATTTTGCGTGCTGGTTCCGTTTCACCCGTAAAGCTACTCTCATCGATCGATAGATCAACAGCGTCGAAGAGACGAACATCGGCAGGCACACGATCGCCAACATTAAGATGAACTACATCGCCGGGTACCAATTCGCGTGCAAGGAATGTATCGAGTCTTCCCTCACGCAAACAATGGCACTCGGGCGGTACAAGTTTTTTCAATTCTTCGAGACTCTTCTCGGACCGATATTCTTGTATGAATGCCACAGTGACGACAATCAGTATGGCAATTGTTATACTAACGGCATCATCGAATTGCTTCATTATCACGGACACCAGTGCTGAGCCCAACAGTAAAAGAATTAATGGATTCCGAAATTGTTCAATATATTTCTTCCATGTAGGATCCTCTTCAATGACATTAAGCTCATTGTGTCCAATGATTTTAGCACGATACTTTGCCTCGGTCCATTTGAGACCGGTACGCACATCTACCTGCAGACGTCCGGCTACCTCGGAGGCGCTGTGCGTCGATGACTCTGAGGTAGAGAGCAGCATTTCGGGTGTTAGGGTTAGACCCGTCTGTGTAAAATGAACAGAAAATATTAGTTATAATATTTATATTTAATTAAAACTAACATTATGTGAAAAGATAAGTTAGTGCGAATTAAAAAAATGAATTCTATTAATTTGTATTTTAGTCTAGACTAAGAAACTTTTGCAAATTAAGAAAATCTAAGCTAAGTCAGCAATGTTTAAAATATTTTTAATTTGTTATACAATTTTCCGCCGCAACGTTTCATTGATTTTTCCCTTCCGACATGCAGTAATATTTCGTGTATACAGTTCTATTTCCATGCTAGCTTCCACTTTTTTGCCACAAATTGAATATGCCACGCAACTTTGTATTCCAACAACTCTTATAGCTAATTTGCACTCGTCAACAAGTTTGTAATCATTCACAAAGTCAGACACAGACAGACAGATAGACAGACAAACATGACTACTCTAATTCTACTATTCTTCTCAATTCTTCTACTCTATTACTCCACTGTACACATGGAAAGTTCTCTTATTCTCTTATCCCAGGGTTGTCAACTTTTGTTACATGTAACTAGTTGTGGGGTTTGCCACTGTCATGTCCAGCTATAAAGTGGAGTTACCTCCTACTATATGCACACACGCACGCATAACAACATGCCACACACACACACACACACACACACACATAGTTGCCACCCATTTTTGAAACATATACCAATGATTCGAACCGAGTCTGTAGTCAGTTGACTACTTTTTGAGAACGTGACTTCCTGGCATTAAAAACGTTTCTTATTTTAAATCTTTTTTTATTTTTTTTTTTTTTGGTTTTATTTTAGATTCTTTAATATATATATATTTTTTTTTGTTTTTTTTTTATATAGATTTCATTCCCTTTTGGGTAACGCAGCAGCAAACTTGTGTCTGACTGCGTTCATGCAAAATAAATTCGAGTTCTGTGCATCGGTATGTGTGTGTGTGTGTGTGTGTGTGTGACTCTGTGGGTTGGTCGTAAATTTCTGTTGCTCACTGTGGGCAATGTAATATGCAGTTGCGGCATCTAGAGCACAATTTCATTTGCTTTTCATTTATAATATATTTCTTGAAATTCTGAATTATATTTCGATTTTTCTTGAATAAAATATACATAATTATATTGGAAATTTATCTAATCGTTGATTGCAGAGCGATAGTGACTAACAAAATAATTATCGCATACTTTGCATGCCGATAGTTCTACAAATTATGCTTCCAAAACAACACCCCATCATTTACGAACTTTATAGCCCCACAAAAACTGACCACGGGCATTACTCGTAGCCAATTTAGCAAAAGTTTCCTTTTTATTTTGACTCGCAGCAGACAAGTTAATGGCCCAGACGTTTGGGCATTTAACTGCAGTTGAAAGCACCAACAGAAGGTGTTTGAGACAGAGAGAGAGTAAGAGAGAGAAATAGAGAGAGAGAGAGAGAGAGAGAGAGATAGAGACAGAGAATAGAGAAGGATGTAAAAGAGGGGCACATCTAAGGGGAATCATTCATCTTTCATTATGCGGTATGCATTTTAATTAAATGAAATTTTGCTAGCCCAAAGGGGCGAAAAATGCTAAATGAAATTGCACTACAATGCGGGCGAAAAATAACTGAACTTCAAATTATGCAATAGAGAATTTTCTGTACTGCAATCAACGAAGATGAAGAAGAAGAAAAAAGTTATAATTGAAAATTCAATTTCTATATACTTAACACAAAAATAAATTATAAATCTAAGAAAAAAGGGGAGAAGATAAAGAAGAGTGATACCACTTAAAATAACCTTTGAAAAAAAGCAAAAATAAATTTGCAATAAATTTTTTACCCGAACTTCATAAATAATTAGTGAGTAACACATTGTGTGGCTCACACACAAAAAAAAAAAAAAAAAAAATATATATTAAATTTAATACTATTAAACATGCATATGAATAATACTATAAATAAAATATAATTATACAATTTTATAAATTGTTAAGCTCAACTGTGTCCGTCTATTTGTCTAACTTTCAGTATGTCCAGCCCGTCAGATTTATTACGAACATTATGGCAAAACAAACCCATCAACATTTCCAAATAGTTAAAAGTGCTTTTGAAAATGGTTTAAAACGTCCAAAGTTATTTTAAAATACCTAGATACGAGTTCTACGAAATACACACACTATCTATCTACATGTCTAGCTATCTCTATCACTCTATCTTTCGCTCTTGAACGTGCCACGTGAATGTGTTAGTGTTTTGACTTTTTATTTATCCATTGGAGTATTTGAAATCTATTTGAACTTGACTATGTGACAATATTCTACTCTTTTGTAATAGTTTTTATTTTTTTTTTTTATGTTTATTCAAATGCATTAATGACAAATATTGGTTTAGTTTGTGGCTTTGTAAACTTTCTGAACACACTTTAAGAACAATTTAGAACTTTTTCCATTTGTCAATATAGACATAACAATAACAGACAGAATATAAGAAACTAAGAATGAACATCTGTAAACCCAAAGTATTTATAATTTTAACAAAGAATTCTGTTAGAAGCGAATCAACATAGTGAAGCTATTGCATAATACTGATTAATACTTAAGCAAACTTATTTTAAGTGTTTAATTTAAAATTTTTACACTTTATTCAATTATAAATCTTTTGCATAAGAAATTATTACACTCAACAAATATTTATTTTCGTTGGTTGATATATGCAAGTCGACATTGGCAATGAATTTGTATAATAAATTCAATTAGTATTAAGTTGAATTAATATTAATTTCTTGGATAACTTGAACGACGAGAAATCAAAGTTATCATCGTTGTGCCGAAGATGTCATACCCTTGCAGTCTTAAGCAAAAAATAGTTAAGAGAAAATGTTAATTTTTGACCAATATAGTGTCTATATATTATATAGTCATCCAATTCAGACTAAATTGAGATAATAAGTATAAACACAAATTCTGTAAGTTTTGCATTGCGATACACTGATCGATGCTGATGCTGATCATAAAGATATTATATATTATACATAATTGTGTCTGCCATGCCTTTTATTAACATTAATATACCCTATGCTTTAGTAAAAAAAAAAAAAAAAAAAAAAAAAAACTATCTACAAAGTCAATACTGCAATATTGCAACCAGCTAGTATCAAGTTTCTTGAACTGATTTGAAATGCATAGAAAAAATATATTATAATGCACATGTAAATGACACATGTGTGATTTGATTATCTGAAAGCTTCATCTCCCTGGTAGTTCCCCAGCAGAGATTAATAGATTTCTAAAGAATTATATGATTGGACGGACGATTACAAATATGCGCAATAATACCTGCGATATCGCTTGTTATACCTGTTCATCATCAATATATATGCTAATAGCACGTCTTGTTGTTCTAAGCATCGTTAAAAAAATTATTGCTAAATCTGTAAATAAATTCGCCAAGTATACATAAAAAAAGCGCTACCTTAAATTCTATCGATATAACTATCGTAAAATGTAATTATATAATTAAATTTTATTAATTCAAATATTAGAATTGATTTTTCCGATAGTTATAGCAATAGTTTTAATATACCCAGCACCACATCCAGTATCAAACAAAAATCATTTGCCAAAACCGTAAAAAATCTATGATTATAACTAAATTTTATAACAATAACAATAACAATAATAGAAAATAAAAAATTAAAAAACCATAAATGCCACTTACATCAGAAGTATTGATGACTATCATTTTGATAAAGCAAAGACTATGACGTCGATGAGGTGAATTCTTATCATTAATAGTAATAGTACGGGTACCAAGCCCACTCACTCGTCATTTAACAATCGCCTATATATTGTATACATACACATAAATACATACGTGCATGCATATGTATATATATATATATATATATTATATATATATATATATATATATATATATATATATATATATGTATATATATTTATATTGTACCAACGTTCTGTTGAAAGTAGTTTGATTATTTTATCAGTATGAGTTGCCTTAATTGTGAGAGCTTTTGGTCACGCACGAGATGCGAACATGAATATTATATTTGTAATATCGGCAAAGTATATACATAACAATATTATATGTACATATTATGGATTCTATCTACAATATTTCTATAGCATTTTAATATTTTACTCAGCTGTTCAAGTAC
>JBAMBR010006176.1:0-59181 GCA_037044475.1 Zaprionus obscuricornis | reverse complement strand
AAACAGGAAAATAATGACCACCAATAACTCTGTATGTTTAAGATCGATAAAGTTTATATGTATATATGTATCTATAAAAAAAAAACACAAGAAATAATCTTCCAGTTTATAATTATCAATAATCTATTATCATATTTAATAACGATATTTTTTTTTTGCTTTTAATATTAATAAACGCATTTTCTATTATATATATATATATATAACTCTTTGTATACATTGAATCAATCGATTCATTATCAACATTATCTTTGACTTCCGTTTTCTTGCCTCTACATATGTCATGACAGTTGTTAGGTCTGTCTGTATCTGACATGTTCATACATGTTCTTGTTATTTACAACACTTTAGATAACATTAACTTGGTCATTTGCTCTGGGCCTCCTCCTCCTCAAGTATAGAAGTCTATTTATATAGTACAGTAGAATCCGGTTATAACGACTCTGCTTAAAGCGTCCGTCCGGTTACTGCGACTAAAACTCGTCCCCATGCAAACTTATAGATACAAACTACTTTCGGTTAGTGCGTCTTTCGGGTATAACGACGTAAAATCGTAGGTCCCTTGAAAGTCGCTATAAGCGGAATCTACTGTATATGATTGTGCTTGATAAACAAGACAAAAGCAAAGTCAAATTCTCTTAACCACAAAACATATGGGAAAGAAATAACTGACCTTTAACTGAATTGAACTTTTCTATTGATAACGATAAGAGCAATGACAGCTGTTCAGGCTACAGACAGAAACTTATCTATATTTAATATAGAAAATCAATGTGAAAGTTGAACATAATAATTATAGCTATATAAAATAGGCTAAGCTCGATTATAATAAAATGAATTTAGACAAAGAGAAAACCAGTTTTTGGTATGAGAACCACAATAAACGTAATAAATCTGATACGTATCTTTAAAGAGTGAATGTCCGCTGGGAATGCAAAGTAATTTATACAGTAGAACTTGGCTAAAACAAAAGTTTTACTCACAGAGTGTAAAGAATTTTTGATATTTCAACAATCTAAATCAAATTTTTTTTTATTTGAGGAACCTTTTAAAATCTGGATGCCACCAAGGCAATACTTTATATTTCTCTATGCAGGAATATTTCACAGTTACAGTCGATGGACTTTTAGTGTTATTATCCTCAGCAAAGTCCAATTCCAAGTTCTTGGCACGCATATCCGTACAGAGCAGCTCACGTGTGGCTTTAAGACGAAAACGCGACTGCTGATGATTGTAGAGCAACTGCAGTGGTAAAGGAACAAATTGACGACACAGCACAATGAGAAGCACAACACCTTCATGACGACGACCTGTTGCAAGCGTTGCAATTGCATTATTATCATCATCTGCAAGTGCTTCCCAATCGTTAACTACAATTTCATCCGTTTGTGTTTCATCTGTCGTCGATGGCAGTTGAGGCGATTGTTGATTCCAGAGTGTATAACAAACGATCCAAATGCATTGATATTGCTTTTGGGTACATGATACGAATGTACGCTGCAAAAGCCAATCCAAACTGTAATTTAATTCCAGGCGATTCATTAGCGGACGATAACAATGGAAGAGTGCTTCAATGACCAAAGATCTTAAGACTTTGCTATCACAGTTACGTATTTGCTCCAACTGCAATTGAGCAGGCAATTTCAAATTCCAAGCAATGCTGCTTGAGGATCCCCCGCTGCGACAGTGACGTTTGTACATATTTTTCCAGAAGACTCGAGAATTAACCAACTTGGCAAATTGTTTACAGACCAATGCAAACTTTTGCACATCTTCTGGATCCAGTCGCAGAGCAATGTGAAACCAAATATCATGTCCAACATCAAAGTTGCTGTTATTATTAACTTCCTCGACTATGTTGGATGTCGACGTCCTGGAAACAGACTTTGGTTTCATCTCGACGTAAATATCCGATTGTCGAGCATAGATAGCTGTATATTGATATAATTTATAATAATCAAAGTTTTCATTTAACGAACTTATACAAACTTACCACATTTTCCTTTGCTTCGATATAGTTTATGATAAATATATTCATTGTTGTCATCATCTAAACTCATTACTTAAATTTGTTTTCTATCATTTGAAGTGTTATTGCGTACAGTATTATGGGTATTCCCTTGCAGTGATAATAATTCACCACATAATGAGAAATTTATATTGAAATTAATTAATATATTTTTTTACACAAAATAATAACTTTATCCATTTATAATTCCTAATTTACTATACATTCAGACAACTGCACGTTTTTGTATTTTTGTTTTTTTTTTCGTTTTACTTTCCGTCACTATATAACACTGTAAATAAGTTATCGATAACACGAACACGATTACAACTGCACGTTTTATTATTATTTACAAACAAATTGCACTTGGAAATGCCTGTAGATTGTAAGGCAAAGTGTGGCAATAGGGCTGCTTTAAAGGTAACTTATATTTATAAAAAACACCAAAGAGATATAACAATTTGGGAAACTATATTTTCAGCGGCCGAAAACTGGCGATGCACTGTGCAAGAATTGTTTCTTTGCCGCTTTCGAAGCGGAAATTCATCACACTATAACGTCAAGTAATCTTTTTCGACGAGGAGAAAAGGTAGCTGTGGCAGCCAGTGGTGGCAAGGACTCTACCGTATTGGCTCACGTGTAAGTTATTCAATTGTACGATAAAGTCACACATTAACGTAATATTCTAATTTGAATTTTAGTATGAAACTGCTCAATGAACGACACGATTATGGACTAGATTTGGTACTGCTCTCAATAGATGAAGGTATTACGGGATATCGAGACGATAGTTTGGAAACTGTAAAACAGAATCGCGATGATTATCAAATGCCATTGAAAATCCTCTCATACGAAGAGCTATATGGCTGGACAATGGATCGCATTGTGGCTCAAATAGGTCGATCCAACAATTGCACATTTTGTGGCGTCTTTCGTCGACAAGCGCTGGACAGAGGAGCTAAACTGCTGGGAGTGGATAGCATTGCTACAGGACACAATGCCGATGATATAGCCGAAACAGTACTTATGAATATTCTACGTGGAGATACTGCACGATTGCGTCGCTGCACAGACATCAGAACTGGCGGCGGTGAAGATTCCATACCGCGTGTAAAGCCACTTAAATACAGCTATGAAAAGGAAATTGTAATGTACGCGCACTACAAGAAATTGGTTTACTTTTCCACTGAATGTGTCTTTGCCCCAAACGCCTATCGTGGTCATGCTCGAGCTTTTCTAAAGGATCTTGAGAAGGTGCGTCCTTCGGTTATTATGGACATCATATATTCTGGTGAACAACTTCGCTTCAAGGACACTGTAAAGAAACCTGTACGCGGAATTTGTGAACGTTGTGGCTTTGTTTCATCCCAGCAACCGTGCAAGGCGTGTGTACTACTCGAAGGCCTTAATCGTGGCTTACCCAAGCTGGGAATAGGCAAGAAATCAAAGGGAGATCGCATGATAGCCAAACAAAATCAAGAGATTGCTCTCAGGGAACGTGCTAACTTAGTAAAAAACGATTTTTAAAATTCATGTTTTATTTTTATTCATTGTTTAGTTTTCTGCTAGAGTCATTCGCCTCTTCGGGGGCAGTATCTGGAAGAGATAAGAAACTCACATTAGTACAGTTGTCCACAAAATATATATATATATAAATTAATTAAGACATAAGATCTCAGTGCCAATTTTTTAACCATGGTCCATAACAAGCTAAGCAAGACTCGCTAACTCCAAAAGAATATTGGAGCAGTTTGTCAGCACTTAGCTTTCATATGGTGTCTGTGAATGGTTTAAGAGCTCATCATCGTAATAGAAACTGATAATTGATAGCAGCTAACGCATTGCAATGAATACTAACCTATTGAATGAATATACCGGCGGCAATCATCTGCCACACACGAGGCTTCAAATCGTGCATAACCTATAAAAAAACAAGGGAAGATAAATTTAGATTACTTTTTGTACAAAGATTTTTCAATGAAATTTATAGCATTTTAATGTTCAGTAATTTAATTACAATAAGATTGAATCACCGTGATTCATATGAGGTGTCAGAATGTAAAATATCATCAGAATAATAATTTATATAATTTTTTTTTATTTACTATGATGCTTACCTTATGGTATTCTTTGCGGATTTCGATAATTTCAGCATTGCTTTAAAGTTTCATTGCTTCATTGCATCTGCAAGACAAATAAATAAATTATTAGTTAAATCAAATTTACAAAATTAGAGGCAAATTTTGCTTTTAATAACAATTTGTTGACTTCACGAAAAAAATATGCACCGCAAATTTCTGGTAATGACAAATCTGGGTTATGCTTGGGCAAAGTACAATATTTGCTCTGCGAACAGTAAAAAAAGCACTAGCTAAAGTTGCATTTTCTTTACACCAGCGACTCAAGTTCGCATTAAAAATCTATAAATAATACTTATAGAAAACTTACCTCATTTCAATTTAGGCCGGTTGAAGAACCTGGCTAAACAGTTGTTTCACCTGTGAATAAATGAATGGTTTTTTTTATTAGCAAACAATATAAGATTTTTTTTCAATTATTAACTATGTTCAATTAAAGAACGCGAGTTTTCAGTTCACAAATGAAAATTCTTTGTCCTTTAATTAAATTTGATCTTGCAACAGCGAATTCTGCATGTATGCAGGTTATGCATTAAACGCAGTTATATATGCTGCAATCTCATTATTAATTTATCTAAACCTTTGCATTTTTCAATTATTGTTCAATTACAAAACGGAAAACCCCAGGCCACGTGTCGGCCAAAAGGAAATGCTTGTCATGTAACTAAATTTGATCTTGCAACAGAGTATTCTGGAATTAGGCAGTGTATACACTAAGCACAGTGATATATGCTGCAATATCACTTTTCATAATATTTAATATTACACAAAAAAAAAATATTAAACTTACATTTTTAATTTTTCAAGCGGGAAAACTCCTTCACGTTCAATAGGTTTTAGTAAAGTGTGGGAAATAAGCAAAGTTGGCTATGCCATGGTGCCAAGTAGTGTGAAAAAATACCAGCACAGAGTTGCACACAATACATCGCATTCAAACGATAGTTCGATAAGTTTAATATACAACTCGGTCATACACATGAATTTCCGCACAAATTCTAACTGTTAATTGGCAGCAGCTCTTGAAATTGGAATTCCTTTGAATTATTCGAAAGTATTATTTTTAGTATTATTATATGATATTTTAATTAATTAATGACGTCATTAAATACTGAAACTATTCTATTATCTTTAGGTTAGTTTAGGTTTCAATAAAGCCTAACATTTAATCCCATTTTATATATAATTTTTCTTACAGAGGAATACTACGATATGTATGTGTGCCCCAAGCCCAAGATTCCTAAAAACTATCAAACTCATGCCATGAATAACAATAAACGAAATAAAAACCGTCAAGCAGCACACTTGCAATCCTATAAAGATAATGATGAACAGGACGATAATGATGATATTGATAATAATGAGGATTTGGAAGATGATTTACTTGATGATTTTAATACTTCCATACAAGATTCAAATAGAAAACAAATTATTTACGAAACAAATGAATTTAATCAAATATATGAAGATGTTAATATGGAAATTGATGAACCACCATCACGTTCACGTCCACGTCCCACACAGAGAGAGGAAACACAAATTCGCCTAGAATCGGCTCAGTGGCGTCTACAACCAATTAATTTGGGCAGACCGCAGGGTTCAGCGCCATTGGTGCCCCAAAATGCGCCGCGTAGTAACCGGAAAAGTCGTAACCAACAAAAAAAATGGGGTAATAATAACTATCGTAATAATAATAATAATTACAATAGGAATTATGGACAATTGTCAGTTCATCATCGTTTGGGATATAATACAGGGCGCAATATGCAACGTGGAAATTTACAACAAAGAATGCGAAATCACTACAATGCATGTTGGGACAACAACAACTACAATAATATGAACAATAATTATGCAAACAATAATTATAGAAACAATAATCATATGAACAATAATAATTATATGAATACCAATAATAATAATATGTATAATCATAATGGACAACAGCAGGCAACAGTGAACATGAACAATCATGTTCAAAACAATACCAACAATAACAATAACATGCAAAAGGAGCAACAAGTATTGATGAATATGAGTGGCGCCTTCAAAAATGCCAAGTCACAAGTTGAGCTAATGAACCTCAGCTCCACATCATTGGGCAAAAATGAATCAAAATCGAAATCGTCTAACTGGATTAGCTCGAATTCTATAACTGCACTGATCGATTCAGCAAATCAATTTTGTAATCAGATGAACAATACTATAACTACTAGAACTGCTACTACTACTACTGCTACTAATGTTGCTAATGCTATAAGTAATAACATTGTCGCTGGAGTCAATAGTGCTGCGCCTATTCTTCCTGCTAATGTGAATTATGTGCCATTGGATGTTAATACTAACAATCAACAACAGCAACCACAACCACAGCCACAACAACAACCACAGCCACAACAGCAACCACAACAGCAACTACAAACACAACTGCAACTACAACAACAGCAACCACAACAACAGCAACCACAACAACAGCAACCACAACTGCAACTACAACAACAGCAACCACAACTGCAACTACTGCAACAGCAACCACAACAACTACTGCAACTGCAACCACAACAACAACAACAAGAGCCATCAAATGTTATTTGTCGTACTGCTCCAAATTCTCTCGTCGTGACGGATACACTGCGTCTGGCTGATCTCATGAACATGGATAAAAACAGTTGCACGAATTTTAATGTTGCTGAGGTTGCAAAGAATGCACTTTTATTGCTTAGCACTGTCTTCCATAAGCCAATACTAAATGAGGATGTGCAGCAGGAGTTGTCCAATTTACAGGTGACTATCACATACAATATTCAATTAATGAAATATTTTACAAATAGTTTTTTTTTTATATTATTTCAATAGCAAAACAACGGACTGCCCGAGGAGCCGCAAGGACTTAAAGTTAATATTAATCCGGAAAGCACATCGACACGAATGTATCATCGCTTCAAGTAGGCTGACGATTTCATCCATTATTATTATTTTTTGAATGTAACGGTCGTGAAAAGTGTAGACTAAGCATTTATTATTTTTAAGAGTGATTTTTATGCACACTCACAGTCACAGTCACAGTGATAGTTACAGTCACAATTTATGTTGGCATGTGAATGTTTGTTTACAGTGAGAGATGAGAATGAGAATACAAATCTCGCTGTGAATGGCAAATTCTCACATACACAATACACACAAGAGAGAGAGAGAGGATTTTGAAGCAAAGTATTTGTGTTTTTCTGTTTTATTATTATTATTCTTATTATTATTTTTGGCTGATAAGAAAAGGCCGTACTGCGCTTATCGCTTATCAGCAATGCACAACAAGCTGTACACAGCAAAGCGATTGAGAGATGTAAAGCGAATGCGTATCGAAACAAAAACAGCAATAAATGATGGCGAATAGCAAAAAGGCAAACGAGGAGAATCGGCAAACCTCGAAATAACAATTCAACATCACAGTTAATCTAATAAAGAGCAAGAACGTGCACGACGCGACGCGGCAAGACGCATCGGACAACAAATGAAAAAATAATTCCATAATTGAATTTTTACGAATTCTTAAAAAAGTTTAAGTTAAAAGTACAAGTTAATTATTTACTTGTTAAATATATTATTAAATGTACATTTTTTAAATGTACACAAAGAATTTTGAATTTAAAATTGCCTTAATATAAAAAGAATATTCATTTAATTTTTTTTTTTTATTTTCAAACATTTAATAATTGAATAAAAATTTTGTTTTCTATGAATAAAGAATTTCTATAAAAAAAAAAAAAAAACGTGATTTCAACGTGAATTATTAAACAAAAATAATTTAGAGTGAAAAATAAAACATATGTAACATATGATCGATTGAACATAATCATCGCACAGCATGTTAAAGTCCAGACAACTGATAAAACACTTTGTCAAAGGTAAGAAATAAGAGGAAAGTATGCTACACCCCCTGCTCCGCAATTCACAGTTTACACTTTTTTACTCTCTCCTCTGCTTGGGATTTCTCTTTGTTTTTTTTTGTATTCATAAATGAATTTGCGATTTTCAAGCTGTCGTTTCCGTTTATTATCAGTAATAAAATGCTTTTGGCTGTGTATGTGTGACATGTGATTACACTGATGATGATAATAAATGATGACGATGATGATGATGATGATGATGGCATTGTCACAGGAATCACACATTATATTAGATTATCTTTGCAAAATAGCAGCACAAACAATTTTAAATATTTTTTACTCCATGCCATTATCTTATCAATGTTATCAGCTCTGATCAAAATAGTCTTTTTAATCATGTCAAATTGGAAAAGTTAGCCAAAATAAATAAAAATAAAAACAAAAAACGAAAAAAAAACAAAACAAATTGTAGATAATGCAAAGAAGAAGAAGAGTTTTGCTTTTTAAACGAAGTTGTTATGTTTTTGGACCTGAATTTTTAAGTACTTAAAAATAAATTATTTTATATATATTTTTTTTTTATTTATTTATATTTAATTGCGCAGAGTATTCCAATTTCTCGCCAACAAATTTTAAATTAAAGCGTGCGCTGGTCGTAACAAAACTATCACGCTATGAAATGGAACAACTGCGTCATCCGGAGCTGTCACGGGAACAGCTCGAACAGAAGCTACGTGATCGTGGTACAGATGTTGAAATGGTACTATACTTGCATAATCTCCATAAGGATTTTGAACGTTCCATTGTTCAGAGTTTTCAAAATGTTGGCTGTGAGGTGAAAATTTCCAGCAGGTGCGTACATCTTCAAGTCTTATGGATATCCTGACTTTTTTTTTATTTTTACGACTCGAAAGTATTTCTAACGTTTGTTTCGTTTGTCTCTTGTCTTTCGTCTCCCGCTGTGTATGCGTTTTCTGTTTGTGTTTGTAACCAATGTGTACTTGTCCTTGTCGTCAATAATTCCTAATGTTAATACCAAATTTTCCTATTCCTATTCCTATTCCTGTTCCTTTTGCATCCCGTTTCCCGTTTAAACATTAACATCATCATTATCCGCATAATGTGTCCTTGTCGCCTGTTGACTTTATTAAAAGAGCAGACTTGAATTTAGAAGCTCTCTGAGCAAGGATGTCATGAGCTGGGCTGATGTTATAGTGCCCGTTGGCGGCGATGGCACATTTCTTTTATCAGCGAATCGTGCAAGTCCTTTATTTGCTCTCAGCCAACAGAAGACACCGATAGTGGGCTTTAATTCAGATCCACAGCACTCGGAGGGTCGCCTGATGCTGCCCAAACAGTACTCAGAGAATCCTGCCGATGCAGTGGATCGCATCAAAAGTGTAAGTAGAACAAACTTTAACTCTAACCATAAGCATTCAAATATTGAATATCTCATAATTTCAGGGTGACTTTAAGTGGATGCATCGATCACGTGTACGTACCACGCTGCTGGGAAGCAATGGTAAAATTCCTGAATCAACAGATTTATTCCGACACACAGCGGTTAAGATGGAGCAGGTGGTTACATCGCCAGAGCTACTGGATAAGCAAATGGCCAGCAAGTATAAGGCCAAAATGAAGCGAGTTTTGCCATACTTGGCACTCAATGAGGTAAATTTATCATAGTTCCATTGCCTGTCTTAGCGTTAATATATCTCTGCTTCTAGGTATTCATTGGGGAACATTTGTCGGCACGTGTATCCCATTTGCAAGTGGTACTCGATCATCAGGATGTCGTAAACAAAACAAAATGCTCTGGACTGTGTGTAAGCACTGGCACTGGCTCCACATCCTGGCATACAAGCATTAATCGTATCACTAGTCGTGATGTCTGTGATCTGTTTCGTTCATTGCCTGATTCCGAGTCTCCGGATGTGCAAAATTTGATGGAAAATGCTGATGAAATAGCACAGCGCTATAATCAAGGATTACTCTTTGCAGCCGATGATCAACGTCTCTGCTATTCGATACGTGAACAAATCTGTGTTGGTGTCTGGCCATCGCCAAAGACCTTCAAATCACGCGATTTCGCCAAAAGTGTTTTTGTCAAATCGCACTGCATCGATGCCAGTAAGTATTACATAGATATATACCATATATCCCATATATTTATAATATATCTTGCTATTTTTAGATCTGGTCATTGATGGCAGTATCTGCTATCCTTTTAATGATGGTGCCAAGGTACTATTAGAAGTTTATCCCGAGGATGCACTACTAACAATTGCCTTAGACTGAAAAATCACGAACTGAAAGTTGAAAGCTGAATTTATAAAAAAAAAAACAAAAAAAATAAAAATAAAGAAAGTGCCTTCCCTGCCCTTCATCCAATTAATGCTGTACGCCTGCATTTATAATGAAGTATGTCTGATATCTGAAATTACATTACATTATGTTTAAAGGATGAATTTCGCAAAACTGCTTAGTAGTTAGTTTAAGCTCAAAAGTTATTTGTTATATTATAATTATATATATTATACATATTTTATATATATTACAAACATATTAACTTTTATTACTTAATTTTTGCTTCTTCTTTTTCGTTGCATTTTCTTTACTTGTTTTCATTTTAATTTTCTGTTCTGATTCTTTCGCTGTACGTTTACGGAATTTCTTCTCAAAGCGTGCACTGTCTAAAGTCTTGAAACGTTCATCTTGTGTCAAGAGCGCTTTGCTCTCCTCTGTTGCTGCCGTTAGCTGCTGTTGCTCCTTGCGTTTGCGACGTATTTCTCGCAATTTATCCTTTTGCTTTTTACGATAGCTGCAAAATACAAATCATAATTTGAGTTTTAGTTGCGCTTGGTTATGAAGTCTATAAAAAATTGCACTTACATTGCCTCCATTTCATCTGGATCTTTGCCCTCCATTATCCAGGTCTTACGTCTGTAATTCTGTGCGCGTTCATCAAAATCATTGTTATCCAGCTGCATTTCCGATTCACGTCTCGTTACATTCACTTGCATAAATATGCGTTCCACCATGCGCTCTGAAATATTAGATATATAAGAATTAGATAATATCTATATATAATATACATTTGTTAGACATACGATCTATGGGATGCTCTGTCAGTTTAGTATTGATCTCAGCTTCAATAGCAGCAAGCAATTCTAGGTCTCGAGGAAAACGAAAGATAGATATGGCCAATCCTTTGCGTCCTGCTCTAGCCGTGCGTCCCACACGATGTATATATTCTTTGGGTGTGCGTGGTAACATATGATTTATAACTAATTGCACACTGGGTATATCCAGACCACGTGCTGCCACATCTGTGGCAATTAATGTGCGTATATGATTTGACTTGAAGCGAGTAAGTGCCGCCACACGTTCCTTTTGCCGCATAAAGCCATGCAGACAAACATTCTCAATTTCCATTTGTGTCAAAGTCATCGAAAGTAATTGGCAGTATCTACAATTAAAATATAACTATAATTCTTCCAAAGTCCTATAATAGATCGTATGTGCTCATTGCTTACTTCTTTGTATTGGTGAAAATCATAACGTTACAATTTTCATTCTCTTCACGATATTTGCGTAGAGCTTCAATCAACACCATGTCGCGATCATAGTCAGCGCAGAGTAAATAACGCTGATCAAGTGTATCCACAGTGGCAACATCAGACTCCTGTGACCATTCCAGGCACTATAAAGTACAAATTTCAATTAATAATTTAATTATTATTAATATTTGATTATTACTAACATCCTTTGATATGGGAAATATGCTAGATTCCTTGATAAAGTCCTTCATTGTGGCCGAAAAGAAGAGATTCTGTCGTGTTTTTGGCAAACAACTTTCAATGATGGACAAACTTTCATCAAAGTCACCATTGAGCATGCGATCCGCCTCATCAACAACAAGATATTTCAGATTATCAAATGATAATGAATCACCACTTGTCAAATGATCAGCAAGACGTCCAGGCATTGCAACAACAATGTGTGGCCTTTGCATTAACTTTTGCGTCTCAATCATTTGATCTGTGCCTCCCGAAACAACACACACTCGCACGCCCATAGGCTGTCCCGCGACCAGAAACTGTTCAGAGATTTGATAGGCCAATTCATGTGTTGGTGTCAGTACTAGAGCGAAATGACTGACTGGCTCCTCGCTAAGTTTCTCCAATATGGGCAAGGCGAAGGCAAATGTTTTGCCTGAGCCAGTTTTGGCTGCACCAATGCAATCGTTGCCAGATAAAATTGCTGGAATACAATTCTTCTGAATTGGTGTCGCATCTTTAAGGCCTGTTGAAATACGTATTAAGTTTTATATATGTATATGTATGTATTATATATGTATGTATTATTTAACTCAGTTAACTCACCTAATTTAATTAGCTGTTTGGACAACCAAGAACGAAGGCCAAGCTGGTGAAAAGGATTTTGTTCCATTCGCTGCATTTTTTTCTTTTGTTTTTGGCAAAAGCAACGAAAACAAAATAAACACAACGTGCACGTTAGCCAGGGCTGAACAACTACACGATAAATATGCTTTACAGCAAAGCGTTATATATCGATAATTAAACTACTTATCGATAAATGTTAATATTACAGTTATAAGTTAACTTAACATACATTGCACTTGTATGCAAACTTATTCTGCTTTTTGTTTTTTTTTTTCTCTGGTGAAATACAAATTGGAGTCGCCATTTAATATACACACAACAAGTCATAAAAATATAATAATGGAAGCAGAAACTGGAGTTGAAAAAGTCGAAAAGACAAACGTGACTTCAACACCAAAAGCTGAGTCACTAAATGTCTTGTGCGCCATTTGTAATGAATTTTATACAGTTAATGATATCATATATTCAACCGCAAGTTGCGGACATGTATTTCATAAAATTTGTCTAACCCGCTGGCTAAACCGTTCACCTAGCTGTCCACAATGTCGTGCTAATTGTCATGCACATCGCATACATCGTATTTATTTAAATTTTGCCGAACGAACAACGGAATTGGAAGAAGCTGAACGCATATTCATACAATGGGTACCGTTAGATTTGCAAGAATCTTCCTCGGCAACAGAATCTGCAGATCTAGTTGGTGCCGTTAAATGTGGCACTGATCATAACGGACGTGATACTTATGTGGCACGAGTCTATCTGCATGAGGATCTTTTGCCGGCTAATTATGTACCAGAAAAGAAAATCGTTCATGCTCCATGGAATTGCCGTGCTCATGAACTTAATCGTGAAGTTGATTTACTGTGTTTAACTGATTGCGATTATAAATGGGTACGTGCATCAAATGGTTCTGTACCGGAGAATGGATTTAGATCTGGATATTCTGAAAATGGCGAAGAATTGTATACAGGTCGCACTGTTCATGATGGACATACAGTGCTTGGAAAAGTGCATCCATCTCATCGAGTTCTATATATACCTTATCGTGAAGCAGAAGTTGCTTCTAGAAACTATGAAGTTCTTGTCGTAACACCAAAAGATCAAACTGATCGCTGAGTATCGAACGCTTTCGTATATAAACAGTAATTTCTCTCAGTGTCGTTTAAGTTCAACTTAAATAGCAATCAAATATTTTGTTCATTCATATGATATACAGTATAAAATACTATTGAATTTATCTATTTATCTATGCTATACTTACTAATTATATTATACTATATATTTATTATTATTTTATTATATTTGTATTAAGTTAACTCGATGAAATTGTAAACTGATTCGATCGCAGGATTTAGTTATTCTTAATGTCATTTAAATGTTTAATGTTTCTAATTGTCAAATATATATTACGAATTTCATAATAATAAATTCTTGGAAATATTCTTTTTATTAAAGTTGTTAGTATTTAATCTATATTTAAACGCTTGTGTTATGCTTAAAATACGTATGTTTTTTTTTTTTCTTCTTGTATTTGTATATGTATCTGTATCTGACTAATAACTATGTATATAACATATATATATATATATATATATATATATTATTTTTCATATTCAATTTATTTGTTTTTTGTTTGTTTTATTGTTGTTTTTTTTATATAATTCTCTCTCTCTCTTTGTTGTTTCAACAAATTGTTCATATTATTAACAATGCGCTTTCAAAAATTATTTATAATAACTTTTACTTTTCTCTTTAAGGTAAGTGTAAATATGTATTTTTTTATATTTTTTTGTATAATTTCTCTTAATAAATCTGAATGAATTTGAATTTTAACATGACATTTATATTTATGTATATTTAGCTAAAAATACAACTTTTCCTTTTGAGCATGCAACGTGTGGTGGCATGTAACATTTAAACAACAAATTTTAATATTCAATACAATTATTAAATATAAAATAAAGATTTTTCTTATCTCTGCTCTTCTCTTCTTTTCTTTTTTTCATTTATGACTTTTTGTACTTAGTTGCTAAACAAAAAATTTGTATAAAACATGCTTATAAATTTAATTGATTGTATTTACATATATATATATATATATATATATATATATGTATGTATGGGGGCGGGTATAGGTGTGTTTATGTGTGTATGTATGTGTATATATATAAGTGTGTGTGTGTGTTTGTATATATTTCGTGACTACAATAAATCTATTTACAATTCATGTTACTGATTTACAATATTTATGTATTTATGCATTTGTATCTGTATGTATTTTTATTTTTATTTGTATTTGTATTTGTTTATTCTGTTTGTTTGTTTGTTTGTTGAGCCTATTTTCAGTTTTGTGATTAGTTTGTTTGCTTAGTTATTTGAGGCGGAACTT
This sequence comes from Zaprionus obscuricornis, assembly GCA_037044475.1. Lineage (NCBI taxonomy): Eukaryota > Metazoa > Arthropoda > Insecta > Diptera > Drosophilidae > Zaprionus > Zaprionus obscuricornis. Next base: position 44,359 of record JBAMBR010006176.1, on the reverse strand, counting down.
GGAGATTAGTTTGCAAAATGGCCACGAGTTACGTGTAAGTTCAAGATTTGAGCTCAATCATCATCAGATTAGAAACAAAACCAGTCTCTATAGAATTCAAGTTCAAAATAATATATATATATATATATATATATATATATATAAATGTTTAGATCGAAGGCGACACAATTATTATTACTAATAAATGAAAATATTTTAAGACAGAAAAAAAAAAATAAAAAATAATAATTATTACAATAAACATATACAGAGAAAAAGAAAAGTTAACACAAAATCAAATCTTGGTGCAGACTTTAAATCTATGATTTACACGTTGCCTTTCAAAAATATTCAACTCATGCTTATTGTAATCACTTTAGAATTTATATGTTGCTGTTGCTGTTGCTCCTCTTGTTGTTTTTGTTTTTGCTTTTATTGATGCTGCTGCGACGTCGCGTTTGCTTGCAGCAGTTGCGTCGTTCTCATTTCTTTGCCGATAAATAATTCATATATTTTGTAGTTTGCTGTGCATTACGCACCAGTTCACTGTCATCCTTGCCAGCCTCATGCCAGTTATCATTGTTTCTCTGCTGCTGCTGCTGCTGATGTTGCTGCGATGGTGGACCATCTCCATGCTGTTGCTGCTGCTGCTGCTGATCTTGTGGCTGATGTATATTAGGCTGTGAGCGACGCGTAAAATTGCGATGACGCTGTGGATGATGTTGCTGCTGTTGTTGCTGTTGGTGGTGGTGATGCACCTGACGACGATCAAATGTGCTCGACGATTCGCTGGCCAAACTGCTTTGGCTACTATAACGCGGAAAATTACGTGGACCACCACTACCACCGCCAGCACCTCCTCCTCCACCACGTGATGGACTCTGACTGTAGCGATAATTTGATTTTCTAGGACCATCGTCCATTTGTGATTTAGGTGGGCGTGGCAAAGTGCGGGCACGAGATGAACTGCGACTATTGGATTCGGGACCATTTGAATTATACGCACAATTCTCATCTTGATATGCATTATTTATGGCTGTATTTGAACGTCGCCATGTCTCGCTTTGTATCTTCTGATGATCCCGTTGCTGTTGATGCTGATGTTGCTGTTGCTGCTGTTGTTGCTGCTGCTGGTGTTGATGTTGCTGCTGCTGTTGCTGTTGTTGCTTCTGAAAGCGCGGTGGTTTGTCGTACGTGTTGCGATTATGATTATTATAACGTCCGCCGCGTTTATAATTTCCTCTTTCATAGTTGCTTATATACGATCTTTCACTACGATCATCGCGTTGATCCCAATTGGAATTAACTATGTTATTATAATTGCTGCCGCCACCAAGATTGCGTTCATAACGTTCCTGAGAATGCTTCCTGCGATCGTGTATGCTATAAAGACGCAGATTGGCACCACCTTCGCTACGTACACTATGATGATCATCATCGCAGCTAATGCTGTAACGTCGCTGCTGATCGTGACGTGAGCCACGACCATTCGAATGATCGGCATCATTATTACGATTGAAACGAGTCTTACGCCAACTTGGCAGAGGTTTGGATTCATCTCTATCTTCACTGCTGGCCAGAGATGGATACTGATCGGAGCTCATATTGCTAACGAAAACAAAAATAACAATTAGTTTAATGGCAAATTGCAAATTCAAGGACTACTTACTCAGCCTGTGGCGAGGGAGTTTGTTTCAATGGGCGTGGCACATGACGCGGCTGATAGCCACGTCTAGCAGGACGCCCGCTGCTGCTTGATTCATGATAGCTAGTATTCTCACTGTACTGTTGTTGTTGATGCTGCTGCAGTTGTTGCTGTTGTTGTTGTTGTTGGTCATCCGAGGGCGGATCAATGTAGCCAATGTCACAAAGGGATTCCTCACAGACCTGTTCACTCCATTTCTTGGACACCTCTTGTGAAGTATTGGGACTGCTACCACCAGTCTCCTCGTCACTATAACCGCCGGTATCTCCCGTGTGTGGTTGACTTTCTACACTATTATTATTATTATTATTATTATTATTGACTGCATCATCCTCTTCATCATCGACAACAAGATAATCTGTGTACATGGCCTCGAGATCATGACCAACATGCTTGAAATGACTATAATACAAATCGAGCACCATTAAAAGCATTGCTTTCACTTTAGCTGTAAGCTCTGGCTGCATTATCAGATGCCTTCTAACATGGTAAAGCAGCTGATCAATTTCAGCTTTGTGGCGTGTTCTCATTATTTCACCATTAAGTGTGATCTGTGACAGCACCAGACGCGCCAAGCGCGTACTCATCACAACCGAAATATCATTAATTTCACGCGTTAGTAAATTGAGTAGCGAATCACCTAAAATTGTTATCGGCGCATTATCAGCTAATCGAACGCGATGATAATATTCACCAAGTAGCGTTATCGAATTATACAATCGATTCTTGTCATGCTGACGATACGCATCTGCATTGATGTAATTCGTCTCAAGGATTTTTAACATTGCGCTGCGTACTTTTGTCTCTTTCATTGCCAATGCATCAAAGTTGCGCGAAGAGAACAGCAATGCGAACTTTAATGCAGTTTCAGCATCGCTTAGCGCTTTACTGTTCATATACTCCATGGATTCACTGTAAATGTAAATGATAAAATAAATATTTAAATATTATATAAAGAAATGATAAAATTATTATTAATATTATTAGTATTTGTTACTAGGTACAAATTACATATATAAAATAACAAATTATTTAACTGCTGTTGTTTATAACATTCTGCTGATGATAAGCTGCATAAACTATTGTTTGCTTTTTGGATTAAATAAAATAAATAAATAACATGTATGCTTCATATGTACGTGTGCACGCATGTATGCAAGTGTATTTGTATGTGTATGTATCTTTGTATTTGTATAACAAAAAAAAAAACGTGCAATTTTATACATTTTTAAACAACTGGCGGGAAAATTGCGCTAGCATTATGCGAATTATTTAGTTAATAATTAAAATAATTTCAATTGCAATATTTCGCTGGTAAGCTTGAAATGTGAAGAACTTCTATACATATGCATATATTATTAATTAATATATATATGTATGTATGCATTTATACATGTTTTTACGGAAATAATCGTACATACTTACATGCATATACAGAAATAAATATTTATTTATTAATCATCAATGGACGACGCCAACTCACACACATACACCTATATATGTATGTACATACATATTTATCACAGCGAACATACAGACAAACAACATATACACACATACATATATATATATATATTTATATACCTAGATATACATACCATAGCATCGATTCGTCGCGCACAATATTACAAAAATCCATTTCAATGGATTTTATTTTATTATTGAGCACAATACCATCGTCCTGTAAATTAAGTCCTCGCATCATTGCGATAATGTGATCATACGCACAGCCACCTGTTGGTATCATATAGTTGCCAGTGTTGCCTGTATTGAGCATGTTACAAACTTCACGCAGTGTTTGCACTTCGCTACCAACGTTACCGATGCCACTGTCAACGTTTCCGCTGCCGCTGCCGCTGCCACTGCCACTGCCGCCGTTGCTAGCACTGCTGTTGCCACTGTCAGCACTAACACTGTTGTAATTGTTGTAAGTGTAGGAGGCGCTACTGATGCTGTTGTTGTTGTGATTATTGCTAATCATATTTGTATTGGCCATTTCTTGCGATCTGCTACTGCTGCTGCTGCTGGCGCAAATATTGTAATTACTATGACTGCTCTATTCTGTTCCTTATGTTGTTGTTGTCTCGCGTTTTCCACTGTCTGTCTGCGCCAAGCGAGCCAACTCTGTGTGTTTTGTGCTAAGGCTACCAACAACAACGACAACAACAACAACTCAACTTATTATTTTGCGCAAATAAAAGCATTGACAAAGGTGTCTAAATGCGCATAAAATTTCACCTTTCAGTCACTTTGCGCAATTGCATGTAACTCACCAATGTCTGTTTGTTGTTTAGCGCTTAGCAAGCGTTTTTTTTTAAATGCACAAATCAACTAAAAACTATTTTAATTTATTTATTTTACACCGAAATAATTATTTCGTACACATTGATTATTGGTGGATATGGCAACACCAAATTTGATTCGATTGCTTGTTAACAGGAACGTGTTGAACGGAACTTGTTCACTGGTCGCGAACGTACCTAGGGCTTCCACAGCGGACAAATTTGAAATCAGTTTATTTTTGTTTTTTTTCATTCTAACAGAGAAGTGTCAATGTTAAGGATTATATTAAATGACACTCCATACAAGCCGATTCAAGATTCTGACGTCATCTTATCCGTTAATAACATAGCTTGAACGAACATTTTATTTTTAAAAATATTTTTATATTATTATATTAAAATAAATAGTATTATTCATGTGAAATTCATGTATATGGCTTCGTAGGTATAATTATAGTTTCTACCTTCGCCAAATTGAACTAAAGAATGGTCACCATCACTGTTCCAGAGGAAAGAAAGTTTCTGTGTGGAATATGGAACCGTATAAAAATATAAATAAAAAAAATAATGATTTCGATATTAGTTTTACTTACGCTTGGAAGACCAATATTTTCAAACAGATTTACATGTAAAGTCTTTTTTCGATTCTCGATAATTTTTGATACATTAAATATGTAATTATCAAAACCAAACGTACACTGTTCAAAACTAATGAGTTCCACATTTGAAATGATTTCCAGTAATTTATCAAGATGAGTTTCCCTTCCTATATAGCAATCTTTAAAATACAATTGTTTTATATTTTTAAAGTGTTGGGTTGAATAAACATTTATATCTTCCAAAAGCAAATTATCCGTGACTATTTTTAAAGCATCAACGTTAAGTCGAGCATCAATGACAGATCTTAACGTATCAGTAGAGTTGCTTGTCTCTAAAATATTAAACTGACGTGGATAGGAATGTAAATCCAATTTTCGAATAAGTAAATGAAGTGTTTCCCTTTCAACAGGACCTCGAATGATAAGATCTTTAAGATTCTTAAGACTACTTAAGGTGTCTTGAAACCAAATCAGTTCATCAAATTCTATTTTGATTGATTCTAGATTCTTCATGCAGTCAACAGGCAAACTAATATCAATCGATTCAATTGTTTTCCGATCGAACAAGCATAATTTAAGTTCTTTAAGATAATGTGCCTTCATTATGAATATTAGATTTTCTATGGTAAATTGACTGCAATACGATAATGTAAGACGTTCCAGTCCTGGGAAATCACTGAAGCATAAACCAGAAAATTTTCCATGAGGACTGAGAGTCTTTATATTTGGAAAACTCTTAACAATTTTTGGTATTGCTGAATCTGACATTAAATTACTGGAATTCGTAGAAAATCGAAAATCATGAACTAATGGATAAATGTTAGTGATAAGCAATTCAAAGTGTTCTTCGGACATCATTCTCAAATGCATTACTTTTACACTTTTGCAAATACTTTCAAAGAAAAGCTTTAAATGTTCAATAGAAAAATGTGCCTCAAATAGAGAAAGTTTAACAGTTTTATATTGCATACGCCATACAAATGGCATTAGATCGTAGAATCGAGAATGAAGATTTAACATATTTCTCTGTGACTTCAAGTCTAAATAGCTGAGAATACGAATCAGAATATCGTTGTTAAGATTCTCCATTTTGTGCTAAAATGAGAAAATAAAAGAAAAAAATAATTAAAACCTAGTCTAGTTCAAAATTGATATTTCTGTTATCTTCAGCTAATAAATACTGAAGAACGAAAACTTCAGCCACCGCCAACTTCACGTGTCTCATGATTGCGTTAAGAGACAAGAAAACAGCTGATTAATGACGATCTGGCAGCACGTTTAGTTTTTCAGGTAATCGCGAAAACAATTAAATTATAAACATGCAAAAATATGACAAAATGGAAAAGATTGGCGAGGGCACTTACGGCACAGTGTTCAAGGGCCGCAATCGAGATACAATGGAAATAGTTGCACTTAAAAGAGTACGCTTAGACGAAGACGATGAGGGAGTGCCTAGTTCAGCGTTGAGAGAAATATGCTTACTGAAGGTTTGTTGTTGTTGTTGTTGTCTTTCAATATCAATGCATTTAATCGTTACTCTGAGGTAAACGTCACGTCACATTTCAATTTCCATAGGAATTAAAGCACAAGAATATAGTGCGACTATGTGATGTGTTGCACTCCGATAAAAAACTAACTCTCGTCTTCGAGCATTGCGATCAAGACCTTAAAAAGTATTTTGACAGCTTGAATGGAGAAATCGATATGGCCGTATGTCGAAGTTTTATGCTGCAACTGTTGCGCGGTTTGGCATTTTGTCACAGGTGGGTGTTGTTTATTTATTTTCGGCATGCAACTTATCATTTATTCGAACTTTTCACTTTAGCCATAACGTACTGCATCGCGATCTTAAGCCACAAAATTTACTCATCAATAAAAATGGTGAATTAAAGTTGGCGGATTTTGGACTGGCGCGCGCCTTTGGCATACCCGTTAAATGTTACTCAGCAGAGGTTGTAACGTTGTGGTATCGTCCACCAGATGTGCTTTTTGGCGCCAAACTGTATACAACTAGTATTGATATGTGGTCAGCTGGTTGTATATTAGCTGAACTAGCGGATGCAGGTCGTCCACTCTTCCCCGGTTCCGATGTACTCGATCAATTGCTGAAAATATTTCGTGTACTTGGAACACCAACTGAAGAGTCTTGGCCTGGTGTCTCACATCTGTCTGACTATGTTGCGCTTCCATGTAATTAAGCATTCATAATGATTATCACTAAAATGAAATAATAATCCTTAATCTATTTATCTATTTAGCATTTCCGCCAATTACATCGTGGAGTCAACTTGTACCAAGACTGAACTCAAAGGGACGTGATTTACTGCAAAAGCTTCTCGTTTGCCGTCCGAATCAGAGAATAAGCGCTGAGGCTGCCATGCAGCATCCATATTTCACAGAGAGCTCCTCTTCGGCCCATTAATTAATGTACATTTACATGTGGCAATCAACTTCAGTGTGTAGTTTCTAATGACTGTTTCAATAATATATACATATGTATATATACAAATATATATATATATATATATATATATGCATAGACATAGACATAGAAGTTGTATGTAAATTTTTAGTTATACACGATAATTATTTTATTATACTTAAATTCAATGCAATTCTTATAATTAATAACTTGTATTAATATACATTCATAGTTTTTACCAAAATTACCAAATTATACCTTGAAAAAATGCCATCAGTTGTAATATTTTTAACTATCGTATACAACATAAAAAATATACATAATAATTAATTAAGTAATATTTTTAACATTAAGAACCAAAAATTGCAACTGTACCTAGTTCTCACTCCATATATTTATATTTATAGTATAAATCTTCATAAATATACAAACCTTAATATATACCGTACATATGTATGTATGTATGTTAACAAATATTAAATAATATTTTGTTGTTGCTATTCATTATCAATATGAGCTCACACACACAGCATCAGCTAAGGGTTAAACATGTTGCGGGTACTGCGCAGTGAGCAGTGCGCACACGCCGCATATCACAATTCTTTCTTTTTTTTAGTTTCTTAGTTTCTTTTTGTGCGTTTAGTGGACCGGTCACGTTTCGAATTCTAATAAGAATAATATCGGCAGCGTTTGAATTTAAATATATATATACTTGTATATATATACGCACATTTATATATCTTGCAATTTATTTTTGATTACGAATCTCAATAATTTATTAAAGAGTTATGCGAGTTTAAGCAAAATCTAAACGATAACAAAAGTGATAAACATAAAGAGGAACAAAAAGAAAAAAGAAACGAAATCGAAAAAAAATAATATTTAATTAAAATGACTTGGGGCTTTGTGACTTGTGGACCAAACGAGGCGTTGGTTGTGTCAGGTAAATACATGTTGATTCAATTAGCATCGGGTAACAACAATAAAAAAGAAAAAAGGTTTATAGAAAGTTTATAAATAAAATTATGCGAGCCAGCACCCTTAGAAATGACGTCAGTGCTTATCGATTTTTATGTACAAGCAAAATTATAGAGTTCGAAGCCATGCGTGCGCATCAAAGTAACGCCGTTGCGTTCAAAATAAAAACATTAATCGTAAATACATACATGCATGTGTGTGTGTGTGTTGCTGAATGTGTGTAAATTTACATTGTTTACCGGCATTTTTATAATTGATAATAATTGTTTATATGTATATGAATTGAAAATTCGCCTTAGGATGCTGCTATATGAAGCCATTGTTAGTGCCGGGCGGTCGCGCCTTTGTATGGCCTACAATTCAACAAGTACAACGGTAGGTTCATTGAATTGACCTTGAAATAGATATGACATCATTTTTGTTCCAATTGAATTTTTCTCTTCGTTTTTTTTTGTATTAGCATTTCTTTGAACACAATGACGCTACAAGTGGAGAGTCCTTGTGTGTACACTTGCCAAGGTGTTCCCATCTCAGTGACAGGCATTGCACAAGTGAAGGTACAAGGGCAAAACGAGGATATGCTCTTGACGGCATGTGAACAATTTTTGGGTAAGACGGAAGCGGAAATCAATCATATTGCCTTGGTCACATTGGAAGGACATCAGCGTGCAATTATGGGTTCTATGACCGTCGAAGAGATCTACAAGGATCGCAAGAAGTTTAGCAAACAGGTCTTTGAAGTGGCTTCCAGTGATTTGGCCAACATGGGCATCACCGTTGTGTCCTATACCATCAAGGATTTACGTGATGAGGAGGTAAGTTCATCAGTCTCCCTTTTCTGTTCTGTGCTTTTCTGTGCTGTGCAAATGTTTATTTTTTTAAAGATCCGTCCCTCAATTGATATCGAAGAATATTTTGCTTGTGCGTTATGTATTATCGTTATATATCATATATATCATATATATATATATATATATAGTATACTAGGTTAACGATAATACTGCTTTCAATGTGTAGCACACACACAAGAAGTTTACTTTTATGTAACCAAAATATTATTATCAATTTTTGCATGTACATATCGACTCATGGTTATATCTAACCAGGGTGACTCCAAGGTGCGTATGGATGTGGGGATCGGTTCGTGTTTTGGAGTCCATTCAATCCAATGCAGTGTGATGTAGTGTTGGTGGTGGTGGTGGTTTCTATTCTACTTGAGTAAAACGATCGGCTCTTGTTTTTTTTATATTTCTTGCAGGGATACTTGAAATCTTTGGGTATGGCACGTACAGCTGAGGTGAAGCGTGATGCTCGTATTGGTGAAGCAGAGGCACGTGCTGAGGCGCATATCAAGGAAGCAATTGCCGAAGAACAGCGTATGGCTGCACGTTTCCTTAATGACACTGATATTGCCAAGGCACAGCGTGACTTTGAACTTAAGCGTGCTGCCTACGATCTGGAGGTGCAGACAAAGAAAGCCGAAGCTGACATGGCCTATGAGCTGCAGGCGGCTAAGACCAAGCAACGCATTAAGGAGGAACAAATGCAGGTGAAAGTTATTGAACGTACACAGGAAATTGCTGTGCAAGAGCAGGAAATCATGAGACGTGAAAAGGAATTGGATGCCACTGTGCGCTGTCCAGCCGAGGCCGAGAAGTTCCGTCTTGAAAAGATTGCTGAGGCTAACAAGTTGCGTGTGGTTATGGAAGCTGAAGCCGAAGCTGAATCCGTAAGATTCAAATTAATAAAATCATAGAGAACAGTAACTGCAGCAGCATGAATTTCCCATTGATTTTACAGATTAAGATACGTGGTGAAGCTGAAGCATTTGCTATTGCTGCCAAGGCTAAGGCCGAAGCTGAGCAAATGGCAATGAAGGCCGATGCTTGGCGTGAATATCGTGAGGCTGCCATGGTTGAGATGCTTTTGGATACGCTACCAAAGGTAAGATCATCACTAGATCATCGTCACTGCGTAAAATTATACTAATTCTCTTTGTATTTTTAGGTTGCTGCCGAGGTGGCTGCTCCTCTATCTCAGGCCAGAAAGATTACAATGATATCGAGCGGACAAGGTGACATTGGTGCCGCCAAATTGACCGGTGAAGTTTTGCAGATTGTCAACAAGGTGCCAGAGCTGGTTAAGGGCATTACTGGCGTCGATATTGCCAGGGTACGTTCCAACTCTGAATTTATCTAATCAAATAAAAATACAAAAATATTGCGGGATCGCAAATCGCAATGACGCAAAAATCGCAAACACAAAGAAAAAAGCAAACAAATATGGCAATCAAAAGACTTGGTAGAGAAATGTAGTAACATTATAGGAGAAGTTATTTGATTATTACAAATTATATGTGACAATTACATGTACATAATATTTATAAACATAAGTTAAATCTTTTGATATTTTTACGTTTTCTATATACAATATGATTTCAATTTCAATTTGAATTTCACTTTCATTTAATTTTTTCTTCTCTTTTCACTTTTCATTTCAGTCTGTGCATGCTGGCTAAATCTATCTGAAATCCAAATTACTCCAAAAATACCACAAAGCAAAACAATTTTTATATTTGAAAAAAAAAACAAAAAAAAAAGAAAATAAAAAAGAAAAAACCAAAACACACACACACACAAACACAAACGAAAGAAATTCTTCTAAACAAATATTAAAAGCGCATTTAAATCGTTGTTTTCGTTCAACAAATTTTTTGTATGTAACAATGTAATTTTGCATAAAAAGTCGTAAGCAGAAAAAAAAAATATTTTATATTCATTATAAATATAAGAAATACAAATATATGTATACATGCGTATTTATATATGTCTTTATATGAACCTGGAATTTTTTCCTTTAACAAAAATAAAATAAACTGTGTATTTCATTCCAAATATTTGTAATACATGTGCCAGGCACCATACGGCAACTCTTGACATTTGTAATATCCCATCAATGAAGCAATGATACTTTTGTATCTCAAAGATACTTTTGTATCTCTTAGATACTTTTGTATGTCACAGATACTTTTGTATATCACAGATACTTTTGCATCTCAAAGATAGTTTTGTAGCTGATAGATAAGTTTGTATTTGAAAGATTATTTACTGCGAACCAACCTTTAATAAGTATTTAAATTTCCGTTACGGCCGGAAGGCAAATTAAAAATGCAAGTCATGCCAATGCCAGAAATATCGAAACCATTGAATTTTTAGTCTGAAATACTAGGCGAACAGAAACTAACAGCAAGTAGACGGGTAAAAATTAAAAAATAATTCGAATTTCGGTTACGACTAAAAGCGAGAAACAAATTGTATCCTAAAAGTATGCTACGGAGATATTTATGCTACTGTTAATATTAAGAGCTCTTATTTACAGAAATATGTTATGCCGAATATTAACATTAACAGTAACATAAAATAGTGAATACTTTCTGCTAGTTTATGTTCGCCTGGTATTTCTTACCTCAAATAAATTGATTTTGCTCTAAAATGATTCACATTTTTTTTCTTACCTGTAACGTAAATTCGAATTTTCTTAATTTCTCATAAATAAAAATATAAATAAAATATTTATTTATTTTTATTATTATTATTATTTTTTGATCGGGTTATTGTAAATACTTTTAATTTAGCATTATTAAATATTGAGTAATTTGAAATTCATTTTTTTGCCAAAGTGTACGCGCTGTCAATGGGATGGCATCTTATAACTGTGAAGAGTTGCCACTTTTCCGCTGCTTGGTGCTTAGTGCAATATAATAAGTTTGCTGTAAAGTGGCAACGCCAAATATCGGCAATGTTGAGCGCTTAATTTGTATTTCAAATTACGAAATTTATCGATCACAACTGATAATAAATAGCAAAGAATTTAAAACAGTTTCGTTACATTAACTTTAATTAGTATTGTAATTAATAATGTATATAAATCGATACAATAATTTAAATATGTAGCTTCGTCTAGTCTAAGTGCAGTGCGTTGTGCAATTGCTTTTACTATTGCTATTGAATAATGCGTGTGCCTGTTGTATGGGTGCATATTGGATTCGGATTTAGATTTGGATTATAATTAGTTCGCATTTGCATCCATAGATAAGATTTATACTTATATGTATATTCGAGTTTCTCGTACAGTTTTTGTTTAGGTTTGTTTACACACATTGTACATTACAAACAAAAAAAAAAAATAAACAAAAATTAAAAATTAAAAAAAATAATTGCATCAATAAAACATGAGTGAAATTAAATCAGGTTGTAGGCGACATAGTAGTTATAAAAGCTAGGACTTGATATGTTTCGTTTCGTTGAATCTATTGATGAGACTGCGTGCACGTGACTCTTGGCCGAGACCGAGACCGTGACCAATATTGTTTCCATTTACATTCCCATTTCCATTTCCGTTCCCACTACTCGTCCCTTTCCCATTGCCATTTGCATACCGCTGTGCGCTTGATACAGTATGCTGCTGGGCAAGACGTTCGGTTGTCTCACGGACGCGATTGCTTAACCGCGTTGGCGTAGCGGAGCGTTGGGGTAGCGGAGAACTGGGCATTGATTGACTTTGTGTTGGTTTCGCTTTGCTGACGCTGTCAACAGTTGCTCGGGCTGGTTCTGCGATAGCTAAGAAAAACAGAGAGAGAGGTAAAGAATGAATAAAGGGCTAATTTGAACATGGTGTTAGACAAGATGTTACGTTTACTGATGTGGCCCACACTCGCAACTTTGGCGATATGTAGCCGGTTTGTTGAGGGCTTGTTAAGGGCAGCGGCTGCAGCAGCATTCGATTGCTGGAATTTGTGCTTCAACTGCGACACCTTGAGTTTCGACTCACAAATGGGTTTTGCATGAGGTTTTAACTTTTCGCGCGTGCAGCTGTCTTCTAGCGATTTCTTGCGCATCTTAATGGTGTTAGTAAAGTCAGAAAGCATTATAGGTTCACCCTTAGCAGTCAGCTCCAATGCAGACTGACAACTCGTTGCGCTGTGTTCCACAGCTTCTGATTTAGCCTTGGCAATCTGCTCGAGTTTGGTCTTGGCCAACGTTAACAGCAGTGTCTCCTGTGTGCCCAGGCTACCATTGGAGCATTCACTGTAGCCAGAATCACTGCGCTCACTGCACTGTGACTTGTCACGCAACTTAAGTACGCCCGTGGCAGTCTTACGCTTGTCCACCTGCGGCATCTCTACACTGAAATCATCCTCTTCCTCATTCAATGAGGCCATTTGCGTATTGCTTGCATGGCCAGTGCTCAGCATACCCAAGCCAGAGATCGAGGGACGCGGACTGTTACAAGCGCCCATGGCAATAGCTGAATTGCGTCGTGAGGCTGACAATGTGGCCATTCGACCTAGCGCACGTATAGCATTGCCAGTTTTCTAGTTATGCAGCAGTTAGCAAAGCAGCAGCAGCAGCAGCAGTAATCAGCATAAGCATAAGGATCAGGCATAAAGCATTTAAAAAGGAGCAGCAGTTAATAGTTGAAGCTGGCTAAAACAGGATGACGCATACTAACCTGCCACTTGCGTCTTATTATGAATTTCTTGAGCTTATCTGTGCATATTTTATTATTGCTGAGATTCTCGTCGTGTCGCTGACACAACCATTTGGATTCAAGGCACTGTTGTGCAGTCAGGCGTTCCTCCTTACGATGCACCAACAGCTGTGATATAAAGTCCTTTGCCTCTTGTGAGCTATAAGTAAATATAATGATTAAGCAGCCATAAGGATAACAAGCAAAAGCAGCTACATACACGCAATCGAAGGCCTCGTCATCGTAATCATAATCGGCACGTGTTATATTTGAAAAGGTTTCCACATCTGTGTCGCCCATGAATGGTGATAAGCCGGAGAGTCTTTGGATTTTATAATATTATCATTTTTATATTTTTTAATTGATTTTAATTGCTTAACTTACAGCACATAGCATATGACACCCACGCTCCACATATCCGACTTAAAGTCTATGGGCTCGTAACTGATAATCTCTGGTGGTATAAACTCTGGAGTGCCAAAGAGTACACGCACCGGCTCCTTTGTATCTAGACGTTGCGCCAAGCCAAAGTCAATAATCTTTATCTGATGACTGGTGCGTGTATGGCACATAATATTCTCCGGCTTCAGATCTAAATGCACCACGCTTTGGCTATGCATATAGGCAACACCTTCGCATACCTGTCGCAGAAATAAAATGCAATCCAATTCCGTTAGTGTAAAATCATCGGCAACAACACGCTCGAAAAGTTCTCCTCCGGTTATGCTATTGATGCAAATGCAAGAATCATTAGTATCATCAACTATTAGTATTATAGACACTACTCACTATTCCATGACCATGACAATTTCTCGTGGACTTTCGAAGGATGCAGCTAGCTGCAACAATTTGGGATGCTGCAATGAGCGCATTATGGAAATCTCTTCAAGCACTTTCTGACGATCACGTGATTTAATGCATTTGATCACCTTGGCGGCCAGCAGTTGTTGCGGCTGTGCACGTTCCTGCACCTTGAATACAACACCAAAGCGTCCTTTGCCTAGCTCTTCGATGATTTCGAAACGTGACTTAAAATCTCCGCCAGATTGCACTGTCACAGTGCTGTGTATTTCAGTTTCCTCGAATGTTGTGGCAGCAGCCGCAGTTGCAGCAGCAGCAGCAGCAGCTAATGCTGTTGCATTAGTTGCACGTGTTGTTATCTGCACCAACTCGCTAACCTGACTAGGTGCACTACGTCCATGCACGTTCTCGGCACGCACACGAAATCTATATTGCAAGTGTGGCAACAATTCCTTGACCGTATAAGCCAATGTATCCACAACACGTGCCACTTGCTGCCAATCAGCATTATCCTTATCGCTATCATAGTCCGTTGCATTACAAGCCTGCATCTCAATGCTGCAATGTACAAAAATGAGAATGAGAAACACAATTTAAAAAAGTATTCAACATTTTTAATGAAACTTACATAAAACCAGTTATCATGCAACCACCATCATAGGGCGGACCACACCAGGCAACTGCAACACGATCGGGTCCCTGAGAAACACTTGGTCTACCACTGGGTGGTTCCGGTGGTCCTTCAACGGCAACCGAAGCAGCAGCAGCTTCTACACCATAATCATTCATTATTTCCGCTGTATATTTACCGCTATCATCGGCCGAGATGTTTGTTATATAAAGTGTTGATTGTTCTGCTGTTGTCTCAATTCTCACATTGTCGCCCTCAACAATCGCATGACACTGTTTAGGCAAAAAGGGAATTATATTGCATTAGTATTGTGTTCAATACATTGGGCGGTGTCATGGGTGGGGGCGGGCTGATTGTGGGTAAAAACACGTTCATCTACTATGTTAAGGCCTTGTTTATTTTTGCGGTTTGAAACAATTACGTCGAGCGTATACCGCAAACTGATCGTGACATAGTCAGTCAGCTCTGACAGTCTATTAGTTAAACAGTTTCAGTTCCTAACTAAACATCTGAATAATAGATAGAGACAGAGTGAGAGAGAGAGAGAAAGAGAGAGAGAGAGAGAGCGAAAGCTAAAACACGTCAAATGACCATAAAAAGCATTAAGAGAAGATATGAAATTGAATGACTCCCTAAGGCGGCTTAGCTAGATAAAAATAATATAATAATAATATTACTGATATGACATATGGCACAACAACAACCCGTAGCTAATCTTCCAAGTTGTCTTTTCACCTAATTTGGGTTACATGTCAACAAACATTAATGAAATCTGTTTGGCATTGATCAGTTGAATAAATTGAACTTAAACGCTTAATATAATACAGTAGAATCCGCTTATAACGACACTGCATAAAGCGTCCGTCCGTTCGGTTACTGCGACTAAAACTCGTTGGCTTCTTGCTTGGTCCCCATGTAAACTTATACATACAAACTACTTTCGGTTAGTGCGACGTAAAATCGTCGGTCCCTTAAAAGTCGCTATAAGCGGAATCTACTATAGTTATACGTACCGCCTTATACCAGATGACTTTGGTATTGGGATATGGCTCATAGTGTACGCTTAGCTGTACATCGCTACCAATATGTGCTGTACAATCCTCTGGTCCTCTAAGTAACCAACTTGTTGCAGCCAGTGATATGTTATTAATGTTGTTGGTATTCTTGTTATTCTCGTTGTTGTTGTTAATAGGTAGCACTAGTAGACTTGTATAAGTGCGTACTGCAGGCATGCGTCGCTCCGCCAGCGGATGCTTCACTTGTAGACGCAATTCGCCGCTTTGATTTAACTGCACGTTTCGCAGGCGCAATAGGCGTATGCCGTTCTCTGCATAAGACTCCAACTGTAATTAAGATAAATTATGCTCATTATTATATGTTAAAATATTACTCTTTCTCTCTGTGTGTGTGTGTTTGTGAAGAAACTGTTGTGCAAATACGCGCCCCGCATTCAATGGCAAACGATTAGACAAATGAAATTGACACCATAGCACAGTGGGCATACATTCAGCTAAATGTGCACATAATATATATATATATATATATATATATATATATATATATATGGCAAAAGAATTTTCATACTTAAGAATTTTATTTACTGCCTAAAAATAAAAATACTTTTACGACAACAAATAAACACTTGCAGAAATTGTAAATACTTCACGTTCAAGCTTGCATTTAAAAATTTTATATATAGTATAAATATATATATATATATGTATATTTTGTAACTGAACAATTTGATGATGGCAAAGCGCAACGTGAGGCGCCAATGGCCAGTGTCATACTAAATTGAAACTGAATCGCAACGCAACAATTAAGCGTAAAATTTATTGACAACTGTTTTCTCTAAAAGCCGAACGACAATAATAACAACAACAATAAGAAGAACATGGGAATGTTGTTCGGAATGTTGATATCGAGCGATATATAGAGATCAGTTTCTGTTTTCGGTTTCAATTTCATTTTCTTGCTATCACAACACTGCAACTCTCTCACGCTAGCGCTCTCACCTAGCACACAAACACAGAGAGAGAGAGAGAGAGAGTGAGAGAGACGCTTATCAGCGTTCACTTTGTAAGTTTATCAATTTTATGATATTGATATTGATAATTGATAGGCAATGATAGTGAAACACTTGTTGTAACATTTAGTAATTTTCTATATACCTGTGACATCTTGTCACGCCCTGCTATATATATATTTCTATGATCTTCTAATGTTGCAGTGCGACAATGTGTGCGACGCGTTTGAAAGTTATTGAACGATTGGCCGCCAGGCGAAATAAATTTTTAGTGAACTCGGCTTTGCTTTCCGATCGCGGATCGCATCGCCGATCCGATCCGTTGCGATGCGATCTTCGAGTGAGCAGAGCATCACAATCAATTTGTAGCGACACAAACAACATTTGCATGCACGACGCATGCCGCATTATTTTAATCTTTTCAATTTTATATGCACACAAACACATATAAACACACACACATATATACTGCTGTTTATATGTATAAGTGCTACTTGGCGCGCCGTTGACAAGGTGTGAACGTTGCGCTTTTGTTTTTCGGTTTAGGCCTGCGGCAAGGCAAGGCAAAGATTTTAAGTGCTCCACTGAACAACTGGTCAAAAAGGGAAACCGAAAAATAAAAAAAAAAAAAAAAAAAAACACAATTGAGGCCAAAAGCTGTGCATATTAATCATTGCCCGGCTAAGCAAGCTAGGCAAGAGAACAACTTATTTATCTCATCACAGTCATTGCTCAAGTGTATACAAACTTCGTTGTGACAAGTATAAAAAAATAAAAACAAAACTTCAAATTTTTTTATGATGTCTTGTTTTGGGTCACTACTTTCATTGTTTCTTACGTCTCTTGCTCTCTGTCTTACGCACCGTAATGTTTTCTGAGTCATCCTCAATAAGTTTTCCATTGAGAAACCATTCAGCGTCAGCTTGGCAGGGGAAAACACGCGCATAGAAGAGAGCTTCCGCTCCTGACGCACACACTATTGGCAGCGGCGTTTTTAGCAGTTGTACTCCCTCATCGGTCTGTGTAAGATCTCGCTCTATTACACACAACTCTCCGCTGCTGCTACAATCGCATTCACATTCACAGTCAACGGCATTATCGTCGTCATCATCGGACATAGTATAAACTTGACAGCTATAGATGCCGGAGTCAATGTCAAAGGCATCATTGATGCGTAGACAAAGACAACCATTGCCATGATCAATGTAGCTGTAAATGACAAACATAAATAATAGAGAATATTTTTATATTCTTTTAAAGATTTCTCTCTGCTCACTTGAATTCCTCATTGTCGGGTAAAATTTCACCATTGCGTAGCCAAACATAGCTATAGGGTTCAATGCTATCAATACAGCAACAGAGATCGATTACCTCACCCTCAACTGATTTTGTCAGCTCAGGCAGCGGTTCAGTGATGGTAGCAGGACAATGACGATGAGCTTCATTTGGCTCATGGAACTTGACATCGATGGAGCTTATTAGAGGATCATGATCACCACTTATAATGCATGTATAGACTCCCTCATCGTCTCTTGTTACATTATCGACAAAGAGCATAGCCTCATCCTCTTGCAGCAGAATATGTATGCGCTCAGAGGATTCTAGTTCAATATTATTATGATAGAATCTCACTGACGGCACAGATGAGCCACGAAATCCGCTTGCCAATGCCATGCGACCGCCAATAGCTGTATATAAAAAAGAATATTTAAAATTTATTGTCAATTTTTGTAAAGTTTTACTTACCTGTCGATGGTCCCATGATGCGACGATATAGATAGGCATTGCGTCGTGACGATGATGCTCGCACACTACGCGTCGATGGTGATTTTGAGTAGCGTGAACTTTTAATGACATCTAGACGAGCTGTGGCTTCAATGCGACCAAAGTCATTCTCTAAAGTGATACGATAGAGACCCGCATCGTCAAAGCCAACTTCATCAATTTCAATGAATCGCAAGTCATCGACTTCTTTAACAGCAATGCGGGAAGTTGGTGTTACAATGAGTCCATCCTTATCCCAAGTAGCCCATGGCGATGGATGCCCGGTAATGGCGCATTGGAAGCGCACACTATCACCTTCCTCAACGACACGATTGTAGGGAATGGCTAGGAATTTAGGCGCAGATATACAACGTGCATCGCTGCGTCGACGTTCAACGTTTCCCGCGCCTATATTCAGATCGATGCTGCTATTGCGATACGATAGGCGCATAGGAGAGAAGCTGCGATTGGGTGTTGAGCGGGGCGTAGAGCGTGGAGTTGAATGTGCTGATAGCAAAGCACTTGGTCGCGACAATTGACGACTAAGCATATTTTCTTTCTCCTCCGGCACATCTACTATTATGCATGCTGAAGAGAGCGTTCGACCAACAGAATTCTTAGCCACACATGTGTATTCACCCTCATCCTCGGGATAAACACGTGGTATACTTAGCGTGGCTTTGATGCCATCATAGGACATTAAGTAATCTCTGTCACTAGGCAGTACGCGACCATCTTTTTCCCATATTATATAGGGCTCTGGCATAGCCTCAACATGGCACTCTAGAGAAATGGCGTCACCGTCGCAACAACGCAGATTCCGAAGGTTGCGCACGAAACGAGGCAGAGTTTCAATATTGCTTGAATAAGTAATAAAAATAAATAAATATATATTTATATTTATATATGATCGTTCAAATATTTACCCATGACGTGTATGAACCTTGTCCATGCGATTTTCTTTAAGTATATCTGTTAAATTAAAAACAAATATTAGTTTGGCGCCGTTTAAAACATTCAAAGTTATCGATACGCAACAGTTGAGCAACACTGAACGTGATATGTTAAAGCAACTCTGTGTGTTAAGCAACGCTGTATCCCTGGTTTAGTTATTTATAGCATCTCATTATGGCACGGCATTGGTTGAAAAATTTCAGCGTCGCGTTTGTCGTTTTATATTTTTCGCATAGTTTTATGTAATTTAAACAAATGCGGGGGTTAATTATTGTTCCCATGGACTTGGAACCTGGTTTCCACAAAGCAACAATTCACACCATACCCACTATTACCAGCGGTGTGGTATTCAACTACTTTTCACAAGCAGCTGATAAATCAAAACAAATGTATGTATGTATGTGAATAGCTATGAATATCGTAAATCCAACAAGTTGCTCATTTTTCCATTATAATACTTATTAATATTCTTTTACTAGCCCGTCGGATAACAATGATCTATTGATAGACTTTGTGCATATGCGCCGGCAAGCTGACATTTTTGAATTGAAAGCTTTAGTGTTCTCTGCCTCTGATTTTGCCAATACGGAAAAACATGCAAATGTCAGTGTTAAATTTGTAGAAGGCGCATCCAGCCTTAGAGAGGGTCAATGCAGCCTATGTGCAGGTGAAGGTAAGTTGAATTATGCAATACAATATTTATATATTCTAAAAACATTTTGTTTTTTATTAGCTGTTTGTCAACATCTTGTGGCCTTTGCCTTTTGGTTACAAAACAAAAGCAGCGATAAACGACCGTCAGCAATGTTAGAATTCTGGGGCAATGAACTAGAAGCTTTGGTCCAACCAGAACCGACAAAAGCTATGCGCATATGTGACATGGTGCCCCACCATCAGCCACCAAGAAACGACTCCCCAGAGCCAAGTGCAGATGAGGAAAATGCATTTCTTGAGTCAGTGCTGGAAGAGCTTGCAATATGTGGACGAGATTCAGCTTTATATCGCCAGTGTATAGAGACAACAGATGAATTCGAAGCAATGCTTGTTCATCATATTCTCCTCAAGGCAGCAGAATATAATATATTCGATGTGAACAGTTTTCTGCAGCACATGGAACTACAAGCGCAAAGTGGACTCTTCGAAAGCATCGCCGAGGTGACCAAAAGTCAATACAAATCAAAACTATGGATAGAGGCACAATATATGCGTATACGTTGCTCCATGATGCATATGATTGCTACTCGAAAAACACAAGCAGAAGACGAACAGATTTTTAGTATGCTTTTCTGCAAAGGTCGCGATGAAAACACTGAGGAACGTATTCAACAGAAGCAGCATAAACGCTTCATATTGAAACAGACGGAGAAACTAGAGAGTAAAGAGTATCATGAATGTGGTTTGCTACTACACGGAACCTATCCATATTTGTGCGGTGCACCAGATGGTATAACGGATGATCATATAGTCGAAATAAAATCACCAAAGACTGAAGAAGATTTTGAAAAATATCTTGAAGCACGCGAAACAATTGCACCCAAGTATATGGCACAAATTCAAATACAAATGTTTTTGGCTAATGTAAAGAAGGCGCTTTACTGTGTGCTCAGTCCTACATTCGAAACAAATGGAGCTTTACACTATGTTTGGGTGCAGGCGGATCCAGAGTTTGTTGCCAGCCTCTTGGCAATGGCCGAAGAGTTTTGGAAGGAAATTGTCTATCCGCGTCTCATTAGCATATATCCGCAACCATTATGATTGCTTATCAAATAATAAAATATAAAAAAAAGAATCAAAAACTTACCTTTGGCAAAAATTTGTAATGAGATTACAGCCTTGGCCTCGCCATGGCAATTGCTAGCTATAACTGAATAGGTGCCGGTATAATCCAATTTAGCGCTAGGTATCTCAAGACGATATTCGGGTCCCTCACCAATGCGTCGGAAATGTGGTGCGTCCTTGTAATATTCCGTCTGCAAATAGCACACAAAAAATGAAAAAAGAGTTAAATTCAATTAGACTGAAGGATCGTCACAGTGCAAACTGATTGAATGAATCATATATGAGACTCGTGTATATATGTATGTTTTTTTTTCATGCAAGTTTTATTCTTTTTGTTTTTTTTGTTGTTGTGTTCAACTTATGGCCATATAAGCACAAAATTTAATTTTGCGTCAATCCATAGGAAAAACAGGTATATGCCAAGTAGCCGAGCGACCGAGCAGTCAGCCAGCCAGCCAGCTAGCTAGCCAGCTAACCAGCCCACCCTGACCTCCTGCTTCCTTGGTAGAACGATCAGCGGCACGATTGTTGGCTAATAATTTTGCTTGTTTAGTTTTTATTATTATTGTTGTTGTTGTTGTTGCAGTGTTTGCCTTTTTGGCTCTGACCAAGAATCTCGTACTCGTAATAAAAAAAAAATAAATAAATACAAGCATGTTATTTGATATGGGTTGAACTTGAATTAGCGTTTGACAGCAGATCAGCTTTATAAGAACCAAACTGTCCATGTCAATGTATGCGAATGTGTATCTGTGTGTGTTGCATTGTATAACAATTGAGATGGAGCGCTACGTGTGACGCAAGTTGTCTGGTAATCCGAGTAAGAAGCAGCTGCAGTAGCAGCAACAACAGCAGCAATACAAGTATTGTAAGTACCCTTTGTTCATATCTTTAGCTATGCGTATATGTATGCGAGTATGTTCATGGTATCGTGCGTGCACTGTAGATATATTGCTATAATTGCCTGCGGCTTTACGTTTATCATATAATGTAAATCTCTAAAATTAGTTTATGGTAATTTATTGTAGATTTTATAAAAATAAATAATGATTTTTTTTAATATTTATTAATTTATGATTTGTTGCACATTTAATATCAGTTGTTGCATTAGTTTATCATCTCTGTAATAAATTTTTATTGAAATCGTTTCGTTATGTTTACCTTTCTGTCTTTTTACTTTTAATATTATTAAAATTTTTTTTGTATTTTTTTTTGTACACTTTGTTCGTCTTTTCGCGGATCAATTATTAGTTAATTTATTTATTTTTTTTTTGTAAAGATTTCTTATAGTTTAATTATAAATTTATCCGCAGCGAGCAACTGTTACAATTTGAAAAGCTTTCACAAAACTAGATATAAAATTGTTGAATTTTATCTATTTATGTAAATAGTACGGAAATCAATATGGAAATTATATTGATACGCAAAAGTTTATTTCCTGTTATTTGCAGGGCCCACAGAACTTAATTAGCTATTTACTGTTCAACGTTTTTAACTGTTTTGCTATTTACTATTAACTGTTTTTCCGTAAAAGTTTTTTCTTTTAGTGTTGGCGACACTTGCACTTGACTTATGATCGAAGGCAGCGATTTAAAGTGAACCGATGACAATTGCGACCCACATTTGTTGGCGCTGCAATTGCAACTGATTCGACAAACTAAGCAATACGAGGCAATGCGCAAGCGTCGCCGTTTGCATCGCAGTTGCAGTTGCTTTTGCTGTTGACGTCACGAGCGTAATAAATATAAATATTTGTATGTTTACTCACATTAAGAAAATCACGCAGCCAGACCACATCGGGCTTGGGATCGCCGACAACTTCACAGAATATTATGACATTGTCACCTTCGTAGGCTTCGCTGGAACGTGGCTTGACCACAAATAGTGGTTCCTTCGAGTAGCTGCAAGTAGTAATGGGAAATTAATATGAGTTTATGTCAGGATTAATCTGTTATCAAGTCTACTTACGGCATATCGGTAGTCATAATGCTTGGTATTTCTAGTGAACGTGTTGGAGTTGCTGTTTCGTTCTCCTCGATAGCAACACGGCAAATGGTTTCCACTTTGCCAACCACATTGGATGCAACACAGACATAGATGCCGGCATCACGTGGCGTTGCATCGGCAATGATGAGCTCCACATAGCCAGTGGAATCAAGTGTGGCAGAGATGCGACGACTGGGACGCAAACGCATACCGTTGCGATGCCAGGTAACGCCTACAGCGGGATAAGCTTCCACTTTGGTGGATAAACGTATTTCACCGCCCTCACGGAACACATAGAATGGATCGAGTGGCACATAGAAATCTGGTGATATATAGGCACGTATGCCTTTGTCTACGACTAGACAACTATGACACGAAACGGATCCTAGATCATTTCTGGCCGTGCATGTATAATCACCGCTATCATCCAATGTTGTGGCTGCTATTTCCAGTGTAAAGAATTGTCCCTCTGTTGTGATAAGATGTCGTCTATCTGAGCTGATTAGCTGGCCATCCTTGTACCATAGAATCTCTGGTACTGGATAGCCAACAATCTGGCAAGTTAGACGCACTGGGTAAGTCACTTGAACGCGTCGATCTCGCAAACGCATTGTGAAAATGGGTAACGATTCACCCATTTCAGCTGGATGCCGTCCATGTGCGATTTCTTTTAAGCGAGAGTCTGCCTCATATAATCTTGGATCGGAGACGACCTGTAGACGGGCAAAGGTTGAGACACGACCCTTAGAATTAGTTGCCTCGCAAGTGTAACGACCAGAGTCCAATTCACTGACTATGGGTATAGTCAAGGCGCAAGTGGAGCCAATCTGACGAATCTTTACACGTTCTGAGCTGCTGCTTAGCTGTATGCCATCCTTATACCAGGTAATCTTTGGACGTGGTGCACCACGCATATTACACTGTAGAGTAAACGAAGATCCCAGCAATGCCTTCACTTGACCAGGCAGAATCTTTACAAACTCTGGTAAACATTCAACTCCACCAACTTGTAGCGTTGAGCTGGTCTGCACTGCAGGTCCCCAGCCATAACGATTCTTAGGTGTCACACGGAAATGATACTCCACATTGGGCTTCAAATTGAAGGCATCAAAGGAATTGATGGGCGTTAAGCCTAACTCTCGCCAATAGGCACCGCCCTCATGGCCCACAATCCATGCCTCTACCTTGTAGGCAATGACTGGAGCGGAGTTAACGCTGACAGGTTTACCCCAAGACAATGAGATGTGCGTGGGTCCAGAGTCAACCACAAGTGGTTCAGTTGAAATGCAGCCAGGTGGATCTAGAGTGCGAATATGAATATATGTATTATATATGTATATGTATATGATATAAATGCTTAGTAGCAAGAAATAATGAATAAATCAAACGCAATACGCCCCGGAGAAATATATATTTTATTTTTGTTTTCGTTTTTTTCTTTTGTTGTCGACTACGTAAATGTATAAGCTGGATTGCTGTGCTTTATATAATACGCTATTTGTATATGATAATAAATAAAAAATAAGTCAATAAATTAAATAAATCAATTGTTCAGAAATATGTATGTACATATGTACTAACAAAATGGTAAGATAAATAATTAAGATAATAGATAAATACACGAATAATTTGTAAATTCTTTTTGTTGGGCATTCTTTAATCTCACAGGAAATTGATTTTGACAAGTTTCTTGTTTCTTAAGGCACAGAAAAAGTTGGAAGCGATCTGTAAAAATATGCAATACCAATATCTATATAATATTTATTGAAATTTCATTCACATGACATTGAACTTGATAGTTACAACGAAGGAAAGGAATAGAAAAACTAATCACGATTATACACTTATGGGCAAACTATATGTGACTTCTAAATAATAAGGATTTCAACAGACACTAAACTGTAGAAAACAATATAACAAGTATTTAAAATATACATTGAGCATATGGAATATTGGGTATA
This sequence comes from Zaprionus obscuricornis, assembly GCA_037044475.1. NCBI lineage: Eukaryota > Metazoa > Arthropoda > Insecta > Diptera > Drosophilidae > Zaprionus > Zaprionus obscuricornis. Next base: position 18,963 of record JBAMBR010006176.1, on the reverse strand, counting down.
AATTTGTAGAACTCACCTCTGAAATAGGAAGTTTCGCTGTAACTGTCCAGGGGTTGGCCCCAACGTGCTTGCGCTGGAGTTTCAGAGCGTGCGCGCGGGTTAACCTATAAGTTTTGTAGTCAGAACACGATATTATAGCATGAACACATATATAGAGAGTGAAGAGTTGGGAAATTAGGCTTAGAATAAAAAATATAATTCATCTAGCTTTTTTTTGGGAAGCGTTTAAATATGCGCAAATAAAATAATAATATTATCAAATAAGATTTATTCTTTCTTTTTTGGCGTTTTAATCTAGAAAAAGCATAAAAAGAAAAAAAGAGAAAGAGAGAGAGCATAGGCAAAGTTTAGTTAGCTAAAGCGTTAAAATAAAAGCACAACAATTAGGAACAGCACAAACTCTGATGTGACAAACATATATAGCATATAGTCTAGTAATGGAAGATTTAACGAACCGTAATGGTAACGAATATTCTGTCAGTTCCAAAGTCATTGCGTGCGACAACGAAATAGGTGCCGGAGTCGGAGATCTGCGACTTTTGCACTGTAAATCTGGTATAATCATCGGATACCTCTTTGCTAACACGATCCGATTGGGTAATATCCTTTGTGCCCTTCATGAATACCACTAAATAAAAAAAGTATAGAATGGAGAGATATATGAGATACGAAGAGATACATAGAAGTCGACTCGATACTTACATTTAGGCTTGGGATCACCAGCAATGCGGAAGGATAGAGAGAATGGATCACCCACAGCGATCTTCATTTCAGTTTCAGGTCTAGATAAGAAAAGCGGAGGACGTACGTTCTTCTCAACGCCAACAGCAACATCAATATTGACATGTGATTCAATGCGTCCAAACGCATTGGAGGCAAGGCAAGTGTAAGTTCCCTCATGCTCAGCACCGGCATTCATGATAGCCAACGTGTAAATACCACGATCATTCAATGTGGTTATATTGGGACCATCAACAGCCTTACGATCGCGGTACCATTTCACCTCAATTGGTGTGCTTGACTGCATAAATTCGGCGGATATGGCAACAGTGCCGCCATTGCAAACAGTCTGGTTACCCAGAGGCGTTAGGAAGTGCGGCTTATTGGGATCACGATGGAAGAAGCCGTGCGTCTTCTCAAGTGTAAAACGTTCACGACCTACAAAGTCCACCTGGTGAGTCATTTTATTCTGGGCACCCTCGTTGCTGGCGACGCACGAATAGATGCCTGAGTCCTTTTCCGTGGGATTGCGTATGATCAGTTTGGAGTAACCATCGGCCTGATCGATCTGTTGATATTTCTCATCATTGTAAATGTTCTCATTGCCCTTCATCCATTGGATCTCTGGACGGGGTTGGCCACGCACACGACAATCCAGTACTAACTCATTCTCATTGAGAGAATATGTGTCTGTGAAAAGAAAATTTAAGTTCTGGATTAATACAAAGAATTGTTAACAGGACACTTGATAAACGAAAGCGGTTAGAACAGCAACACAAATAATGCAGGCGTTTTGTTTTAGGGAGCAGCTTCTTCTGACGATCTTCATTTGATCTCTTTAAAATACCTCGAATTGGTTGCGCAAATGTACTTGGCATGAATGCTTCACGGAAATGCTTGTAGACACGCAACTGTGCATGGGTTAGGCTCTCGCCAAAATCATTGATTGCCGAGCAAGTGTAATTTCCACTGTCGTCAGCGACGGCAGCAAAGATCTCCAGCGATGCTTCACCATTTAGATACAAAGTTTGATAACGAGGATCATTTGGCAATGGCTTGTGATTCTTTAACCATTCGATGTGCGTGTTCTCATCGCCCGAAACGCTACACAACATACGCACAGTGGCACCTTCTGAAACGGTGCGATCGTGTAAATAGCTGTGGAACAATGGCTTTGACTGGGCAGCGCTGCGTAAGACTCTGCTGCTGGAACGTCGATCCTCAGCATTACCATTCACATAATCGCGATGTGTATCCTCAGGTATTTCGCGAGATTGCGATTGTGATATGGAACGCGATTGCGATAGAGTGAGATTATCGTGATCGTGTTCGTAAGTAATCAGACGCTTCAAATCAGAAGCTCTTATGCTAGTGCTAACGGAATCAATAGAATCTTCATGTTCAGCATAACAAGCAAAAATGCCGCAGTCCGACGATATAGGATTACGTATGATTAACTTGCGTTCACCACCCGCCTCATCCACAATACGATATCGATTGTTACAGATCGTGTGATCATCGCGCATCCAACTAACGTTAGGACGTCCATGTACCTGACAGCTTAGAACAATCTCATTACGTTCTGCATCGAACGATTCTGCAATATAAAATTATATTAGTTTAGCCTGTTAATGTATTAAATAATATTACGTACTTTTAATGCCCTCCACAAAGCTTTTTGGTAACTGAGAACTGTTCTCGTCTAGTACGGTTAACTGTCCATCGCTCTCAACCGTCTGCTTGCTGTTCCGTACCACACAACGATAATGTGCACTATCCTCGGCACGTGCATCGTATATTTCCAAGCTGATGGCACCATTGATATTATAGATCTTGTGTCGAGCATCCTTAGTGATACGTTCACCGTCCTTTAACCAGTTCACCTCCTCAATGATGCCAGTGACATAACAGATTAGCTGAGCCTTGTTGCCACTGCTAATTGTCATTGTCTTCAGACGTGTCTCTAGACTTAGTCGTAGCTTGGCTTCCCTGGATTTTGCCTTGGCCGCAGCTGCAATTTCTCCCGTTGTTCGTGTAGACGATTCCTTAATTTGCTTAATATCCTGTAGTGTCTGTTCCGTTGTCTTCTTTTCAATGGCACGTTCTCTGATAAAATCAGAAGCTTGCACGAATTTGCTAATCTTCATCTGTCCATTTTCGCTCTCAGCATAACAGGTATAGAGCCCAGTGTCTTCCTTGTCAAAGGATTTAATTATCAATTGCCTAACACCGTCGCCTTGCTCGGTGTACTCATACTTTGAGCTCTCCAGGGGTAAGAGTGTGTTGTCTCGTTGCCATGAAATGTTTGGTTTAGGGCTTCCCGAAACCTTGCATTCGAGTACGAGTTGATTATCTTGGGAATGATATGCATCTGGAATATGTGGACAAGCAAAGACAAGACAAGACACGAAACGACATAAGACAAAATTACGAAACGAAGAACAAGCAGAGTGTTAACTCTAATACATAGTACAATTATCTATTATCTTTCAGTTATCTAACTTAAAATAGTTTGTCATACTTATACTTCTTACACTTACACTTACCCACAACATTTATTTTATACATTCTACGATTCACAGATGCCACATTTATGAATGAATCTATTACTAATCTTAACATATTTGCATACCTTTGATACCCACTGTGAAAGTAGGTGAAATAACTTCGGGTTTACCAGTACTATAAACGAATAGGTTACAAGTACTGACAATTTCGTTTTCAATGCCTCGTACACGCAGTGTATACTCGCCAGCATCCTCTTCGGTGACTCCTACCAAATTGAGCCATGCAATACCATCTTGCATGGACATTTTGCTCTTGGGTCCGAAAGCGATGGGCTGGTCACCATGGAACCACTTAGCCGTGGGCTCAGGACCATCAATATTGACCATCCATTTGACGTTGCTACCACTTAGAACGGTACGATTGGACAGGAAGTTACGGAAATAGAGGCGTTTCTTTAGATCTGGTGGTGGTGGTACCTCGCGTCTGGAGCTCGACTCTTCCTCGTCCTTCTTGGGTTTACGAACTCTCTTCTCAGTACCGGGCTCACCAGGCTCACCCTCTGCTGCAACTTCACCCTCAGCAGCTGGTTCATCGCCTTCTGCAGAAGGCTTTGGTGGAGGTCTACCCTCGCGAGGAGGTGATGTAGGTCGGACGCGGAGACGCGGTTCTACTGTTACCATATGTACAATTTCCGTTTGACCTTCGCGGTTTTCTGCTTGGCAAACATATTTGCCACTGTCGGAGGGCTTTGGATTACTGATGAACAACTCAATTGTACCGTCATCATGATCAACTTGCTGATATTTATCACTGTTTTCAACCTTGACACCATCTTTATACCAGGTAACCGTTGGTGTCGGCAGACCACGCACATGCACATCCAGTTGCAGTTCATTAATCTTGCCATGTAGTGTATCCTTGATGTTGCGTGTAAATGTAGGCGGAACATCACCTGTGCCGGGATCTTCATAGACCTCTAGGCGACAGGAAGTGGACACATCGCCGGTTTCATCGCGTGCCCAACACTTGTATTCGCCATCATCGTCAGCCGTGGCCTCATTAATCTCCAATAGACAGAGACCTTCACTATACCGTCCACGCATCTTGGGTCCATTTTGAATGGGTTCATCATTCTTGAACCACTTAACTTGTGGTTCCTTTGCTTCCAGGAAGCAAGAAATTTTCACTTTAGATCCTTCGGCAACGACACGATCCCTCATCGAAGTACTAAAGTGGATGACAATGTTCTTTTCGCGTCTCTTGCTCGATATACTGGCCGTATCCGAAGCATAATCCGTCGCTGAGGCACCCTCATCCTCTGAATCATCCTTCTTACGAGCCCGGCGCTTGCCTTTACCTTCCTGAGCCTCAGCAGGAGCTTCTTCGGCTGCTGGAGCCGCAGCTGGTTTCTTGACCTCTTTGGGCTTCTCAACCTCCTTTGGCCGCAAAAGACTTTTATCAGCATGGAAGACACCATGAATGTTATCCGCAATGTGTGACGCCTTGCCCTCGAAGAGGACGTAGTGCGAAATTTCCATTTTTCCAGCACGACTCTCGGCTTTGACAACATATTTGCCGGAATCTTTATGATCTGGCCGGTCAATAATCAGCTCACAAGTTCCATCCTGATGCTCGATTATCTGATAACGATCTCCATTTTGAATCTCAATGCTGTCCTTGAACCATTGTACTTGTGGAGTAGGCTGACCACGCACAGCGGTCTCCAAAATAAGCTCATTTGAGTTTAGATGATAATTTTCTATCAGGCAAAGAGATGATCCATTAATTGTTACATAAATACAACGAACAAACAATCGAAACAAAAACAATCACAACATGGCGGCGTAATTGTGTAATCGTGACAATCAATGCCATTGCACAATCGCCTATGGCTTTGATCTATTTATAGATCCGATTATACATCTGCCAAATATGTGTAGACGTATGGGTACGGGTGCGGGTACGATAATGAGTAGGTTACCTTTAAGAGAGCGTATAAACACTGGCTGCACGTCGGTGTTGACCTTCGGCTGATATACATGCAATAGGGCCGATGTCGTGATCTTGCAGAACTCATTTTGTGCAATTATCGTATAAGTGCCCGAATCCTCGGGTGATGCATTGAGGAATTCCAGCACAGCCAGACTATCACGATTCATGTTGCGTATGCGCGGTCCGTACTGTACATTTTGATCATCCTTCTGCCATTTGATGGTGGGCTCTGGTCCGCCCACCACAGCTTGCAACTTGACCTTGGAGCCCTCTGCCACATAACGATTAGATAAATTGACCGTGAAGTAAAGCATTTGCTTGGGTGATGGATCGGGCATACGACTGCGTCTTTCATATCCACCTTCGCCTCCTTCTTCAGCATCTTTTTTGGGTAATTTTTTGGCCTTTTTGGTGACTTCACCGCCGGCGCCAGCTCCTCCATCACCACCTCCTTCCTGCATGGCTGAAAGTATGCTAGAGCGGCGCGAAGTATGTGTGGTGTCGACAACAACCGTGTGAGTGGTCGACTGACTACCTAATTTGTTCTGGGCAGTGCAGACGTAGATGCCGTTGTCTTTTTCTGTTGGTTTATTCACGATCAGCTCGCAGATTCCGTCCAAATGTTCGATTTGTACGACACGATCGTCGAGCACAACGGGTATCTGGTCTTTGGTCCAAGAGATGACGGGACGGGGATTGCCGCGCACCTTCGTATCGATAATCAAATCATTTTGCGAGGAATGGTAAACATCTACACATCGATTAGGTTTCGATGAGAAGAAGAGGAAGAGAAAACACTTCAATCAGTTGTCTGTTTTAATCTATTTTCGTACACTTGGCGACCTCAATTGGACAACAATTAGCTTGAATTTCTGTGTCTCGATTTGTTTGCTCGTGTTGGCGTTGTAACAAGAAATACGTATACATATAGTTGCAGTTGCATACAGTAACAAAGATAGATACAGTACACACACACAGAGACAGTTACAGTAATACGAAAATATACCTCGCAGGGGGAGGGCGAATATGGGTTCGGATTCATCGCCATCGGCTTGTGCAGCATATACCTTGAAGTAACATGAGGTTTCTATTTCGCTCATATCATTTTTGGCAACGCACTTGTAGACTCCCGAATCAGCTGAAGATACTTTAATAATCTGAATAATGGCCTTGCCCTCCTCGGATAGATTCTTGATATTCTCACTCATGACCACCCATTTGTCATCCTTCATCCAGCGTGTATTCGGTTCAGGACCAATGACAGTGCACACAAACTTAACCGTTGTCCCTTCAAGTGCCATGCGATCTCGCAATTGTGTGGCGAATTGTAGCTTCTGTTTGGCTGGCACTAGTGGTTCTGGTGGTGCACGGGCTGCTTGTACACGTTGCTGCTCAGCTTCGATTTCGGCACGTTTTTGATCAGATTCAGCCTTGGACTTAAGTGCTGCATCCATGGACAGACGCGCCTGCTTCAAGCTGTCTAGCTGGATCTTGTCACGAGCATGGAATATGCCAGGTACATGATAGTGCAGGTTTTTGGCAACTTCGACAGTGTGATTGATTTGCGCCTCGCCAACAGAATTGATGGCTTTCATGGTATAGATTCCGCTGTCTCTGTTGCCAGGCTTGTAGATCAACAGCTTGCAGACGCCATGGGCTTCCTCGAGCATAGTGAATTTGTAGCTGGCCTTTACCTGGAAGGCACCACGCCACCAGGTTACCACCGGGCGTGGTACGCCATGAACGTGAGCCTCAATGGTCAGTTCATCATCGCGCATGTGGTAGTATTCTAAAATACATGGGTGAAACTCATATAAGCATGACTAGAATATGATAGGGAAAACCGCTTATACCTTTGATATACTGTATAGAGGGAGGTTTGGGTTCATCCTTAAAGATTTCGTAAATAGTTACAATACACGATGAGGTGACTTCGTCATTTTGGTTCATTATAAGGCAAGAGTATTCACCAGAGTCTAGAATATTTGTATTGATAACCTCTAGGACCAGAATGTTGTTGTTGTTGATTATACGATGGGTAGCATCGCGTTCCAGTTGTTTCCCGTCCTTGAACCACTTAACAGATAGTTCAGGACCATCCACAGCACACGCCATGCGAACGCTTTGTCCAGCTTCGGCTGTTCGATCGGAAAGGAAATTAATAAACTTGGGCAAACGAGCTTGTTCACGTCGACGCTGCCAGTCGGCATCACGTTCCTTTTCACTGATCCGTTTTGCGATACTGTATTTGCGCATCTGTTGCATGAATTCTTCGCCTTCGGTTGCGGCAATGCGTTGCCAACGCTCTTCCTCTCGAGGGTCAGGGCGTACATAGTCATCAGAAGAGTCACTACCTCGACGTTTTGCAGCCTTCAAATCGGTTACCACATCTTCTTCTTCGTTCTCTTCATTCTCTTCATCGTCTTCTCGATCTTTTTCGATATCCTCGTCCTCATTATATTCATCTTCGGGTGCCTCAGTGCCATCGTCACCCTCGTTCAAGTATGATTGATCTTCCTCATCTTCCTCGGCTTCTGCTTCGGCTTCTGCTTCGGCCTCAGCCTCTTCCAGTGCACGCTGTTCAGCCTCCAAACGATCTTGCTCCTCTTTTTCTTCTTTTAAACGTTTCTGACGTTCCTCAAAGGTCTCACCCTTGGGTTTGGCACGATTGGCAGCTTCTTCGGCAGCCTTGGCTGCTGCCTTGGCCTGCTCCTCCATTTGCAATACCATCTTGCTTTTCTTTGGTGGTGGCTTGGGTGCAGCCGCTTGTTGCTGCTCAAACATCTTCTTGCTGGCCTTTTGACCGCCGCCAATCTCCAGTTTCAAGGACAACTTTGGGCTAGGCGACTTCTCTTTTTTCTCCTTCTTCTTGGGTGGAGCCTTCTTTTTGCCTTTTTTGACGGGCTCATCGTCATCAATGTCAACGCTATCCTCTCTGTCGTCTCCACCAAAATCAGCTGCATCTTCAGTTTCTGAGACGGCACCTGAGGGACTTTGGTCCTTGTCGATTGACTTACGTCCAGTGCGCGGTTTTCTGGGTTTCTTTTCCTTTTTCTTAGGCTTTACCTCCTCAATGATTTCCTCCTCCTCTTCGACCTCTTCGTATTCTTCGACCACGTAGATAACCTCAACATTAGATACATCCATTACGGCAGCGCGATCGATTACCGAGAGATCAGACGTTATGTAACGTACGGGCTTCTGCACATCCTCTGGTTCAGAGATATCCATAACTAAAGCCCGATCAAATACGGCAATATTGCACGTAGTTTGCATCTTCATATCACGACCCAATTCGAATGGAGTTTTTTCCTTTTCTTCGCGTTTCAAGAATGGCGTTATACTCCGCCATGTTGATGGTGTGGCACTGCGACGTGTCATATACAAAGTAAATGGAGTTTGACTGCGCCCATGTATGGGCGTGGCACTACGTCCACGTAAACTACCCGGAGTGGGAGATTTGAGCTTTCGCTTCTTTTGCGTGGGCACCTGCAACGTATCCTGAGCTGGTGTCGCCTCCGGTTCAGCTGAAGCGCGTGGTTCGATATCACCATCCGTCTCTCCCATCGTATTTTTTCGTTCTCTTTTATCTTTTCACAGGATAACGTTAACGTGCGAATGAAAAGTCGTTACGAACACAAAAAAAAACCGAATAAAAATGTTATCCGTTCGAGTCGATTATATTTATATATATATAGTAAATCTCAATGATATACTAAAATATATATATATATATAGGTGCGTATATATATACTATATGTGTGGGCCCGCAACGGTTCGATCGAAATAGTTTCTAGGACGTCAGACGTCCGCTCGATTCAAAAGAAGATTCACGACTGTCCACAGGCGATGAAATGTTCGAAATTACATTCCTTCTCGAATCAGAATCCCCAATTGATCGAATCGATTGGTTCGCAAATTTTCGCATATATGTAAGTATATATACATATGTATATCGATGTATACTTATTTATATATTTGCAATTTAATTGTTGCCAAAAATCATTTAAACAATCTATTTAAATGCCGTTGAATTTTAATTAATGTACATAGTAAACACACTTATATAAAAGAACTATTTATAGTAACGTTTACTAGACTAATTCAAAACAAAATAATAATAATAATAAAGTAATGCATATCTTCCACTTATGAAATAAATCAATAAACTTAACCAAAGTATTTATATTCTATATACTATATATATATATATATATATATATATATATATATATATATATATATATATATGCTTCACTTCCTATTTACTTTGGTATTTGAACGATTAACGTCAAATGATTGATTCATTCGCAATCTGACGTTAATTAGGTACTTTGGGACATTAAATCAGTTTATATACTAAATAAATGAATGTATCTATGTATATGTAGGTATAGGTAAAACAGACACTTACCTCGAATGTTGCGTGTAAATATTGGCGGTGTGCCAAATTTGCTTGAAGGTGCTTCGTATATAGTCACAAGACAACTCGTTTCGACCTCTCCATTTCGATTGGATGCTATGCATCGATAAATGCCAGAATCATTCATTTCTGTTGATCTGATTTCAAGGCAGGACAGACCATCATTCAAGGTTATTTTGTGTTTGGCATCATTCGTAATGGGACTATTTTGCTTGAGCCATTGCACGCTCATGTCTTGACCAGATATTCCGCATGTTAACTTAAGATCGCTGCCGGTTGCCGAATTACGATTTGTAAGCATCAAATCTATTGTTGGCTTACGCTTAGCACTGCGAGATTCTTTCTTTTCCTTGTACTCTGATTCCATTGACTTGTAAGTCTTAGCTTGATTCAAACTATTAAAGTCCTCCGTAATACTAACACTGTCTGGGCTTTTATTTTCTTCGGGCCAGTTCTTTATCTGTTGAGAAGAAATATCTGCTACTAACAACTCTACGACATCAGGTTTCTTAGAGGCAGGAATCTCTTTTTCAGAAACTTTCTCGGCGACAACCTCAGATACTTTTCCCTTTTGCGCCTTCTTCTCAGCATCCTTTTCAGCCTGTTTCTTTTGCTTCTTGTCTACTTTCTGCTCTTCCACTGATTGTTTTTTAAGGATCTCCGACTTTTGAGCATCATTCTCAGACTCTTTGACATCAGGTTTCTTGGAGGCAGGAATCTCTTTTTCAGAAACTTTCTCGGCGACAACCTCAGATACTTTTCCCTTTTGCGCCTTCTTCTCAGCATCCTTTTCAGCCTGTTTCTTTTGCTTCTTGTCTACTTTCTGCTCTTCCACTGATTGTTTTTTAAGGATCTCCGACTTTTGAGCATCATTCTCAGACTCTTTGACATCAGGTTTCTTGGAGGCAGGAATCTCTTTTTCAGAAACTTTCTCGGCGACAACCTCAGATACTTCTCCCTTTTGCGCCTTCTTCTCAGCATCCTTTTCAGCCTGTTTCTTTTGCTTCTTGTCTACTTTCTGCTCTTCCACTGATTGTTTTTTAAGGATCTCCGCTTTTTGAGCTTCAGTCTCAGACTCTTTAACATCAAGTTTCTTAGAGTCAGGAACCTTTTCTTCAGAAACTTTCTCAGCGACAACCTCAAATACCTCTCCCTTTTGCGCCTTCTTCTCAGCATCCTTTTCAGCCTGTTTCTTTTGCTTCTTGTCTACTTTCTGCTCTTCCACTGATTGTTTTTCAAGGAACTCTGCCTTTTGAGCTTCAGTCTCAGACTCTTTAACATCAGGTTTCTTAGAGTCAGGAACCTTTTCTTCAGAAACTTTCTCGGCGACAACCTCAGATACTTCTCCCTTTTGCGGCTTCTTCTCAGCATCCTTTTCAGCCTGTTTCTTTTGCTTCTTGTCCACTTTCTGCTCTTCAACTGATTGTTTTTCAAGGATCTCCGCCTTTTGAGCTTCAGTCTCAGACTCTTTAACATCAGGTTTCTTAGAGTCAGGAACCTTTTCTTCAGAAACTTTCTCAGCGACAACCTCAGATACTTCTCCCTGTTGCGCCTTCTTCTCAGCATCCTTTTCAGCCTGTTTCTTTTGCTTCTTGTCCACTTTCTGCTCTTCAATTGATTGTTTTTCAAGGATCTCCGCCTTTTGAGCTTCAGTCTCAGACTCTTGAACATCCGGTTTCTTGGAGTCAGCAACCTTTTCTTCAGAAACTTTCTCGGCGACAACCTCAGATACTTCTCCCTTTTGGGCCTTCTTCTCAGCATCCTTTTCAGTCTGTTTCTTTTGCTTCTTGTCCACTTTCTGTTTTTCAACTGATTGTTTTTCAAGGATCTCCGCCTTTTGAGCTTCAGGCTCAGACTCTTTAACATCAAGTTTCTTAGAGTCAGGAACCTTTTCTTCAGAAACTTTCTCGGCGACAACTTCAGATACTTCTCCCTTTTGAGCCTTTTTGTCAGCATCCTTTTCAGCCTGTTTCTTTTGCTTCTTCTCCACTTTCTGCTCTTCAATTGATTGTTTTTCAAGGATCTCCGCTTTTTGAGCTTCAGTCTCAGACTCTTTAACATCAAGTTTCTTAGAGTCAGGAACCTTTTCTTCAGAAACTTTCTCGGCGACAACTTCAGATACTTCTCCCTTTTGGGCCTTTTTGTCAGCATCCTTTTCAGACAGTTTCTTTTGCTTCTTCTCCACTTTCTGTTCTTCAATTGATTGTTTTTCAAGGATCTCCGCCTTTTGAGCTTCAGTCTCAGACTCTTTAACATCAGGTTTCTTAGAGTCAGGAACCTTTTCTTCAGAAACTTTCTCGGCGACAACCTCAGATACTTCTCCCGTTTGCGCCTTCTTCTCAGCATCCTTTTCAGCCTGTTTCTTTTGCTTCTTCTCCACTTTCTGTTCTTCAATTGATTGTTTTTCAAGGATCTCCGCCTTTTGAGCTTCAGTCTCAGACTCTTTAACATCAGGTTTCTTAGAGTCAGGAACGTTTTCTTCAGAAACTTTCTCGGCGACAACCTCAGATACTTCTCCCTTTTGCGGCTTCTTCTCAGCATCCTTTTCAGCCTGTTTCTTTTGCTTCTTGTCCACTTTCTGCTCTTCAACTGATTGTTTTTCAAGGATCTCCGCCTTTTGAGCTTCAGTCTCAGACTCTTTAACATCAGGTTTCTTTGAGTCGGGAACCTTTTCTTCAGAAACTTTCTCGGCCACAACCTCAGATACTTCTCCCTTTTGCGCCTTCTTCTCAGCATCCTTTTCAGCCTGTTTCTTTTGCTTCTCGTCCACTTTCTGCTCTTCAATTGATTGTTTTTTAAGGATCTCCGCATTTTGAGCTTCAGTCTCAGACTCTTTAACATCAGGTTTCTTAGAGTCAGGAACCTTTTCTTCAGAAACTTTCTCGGCGACAACCTCAGATACTTCTCCCTTTTGCGGCTTCTTCTCAGCATCCTTTTCAGCCTGTTTCTTTTGCTTCTTGTCCACTTTCTGCTCTTCAACTGATTGTTTTTCAAGGATCTCCGCCTTTTGAGCTTCAGTCTCAGACTCTTTAACATCAGGTTTCTTTGAGTCGGGAACCTTTTCTTCAGAAACTTTCTCGGCCACAACCTCAGATACTTCTCCCTTTTGCGCCTTCTTCTCAGCATCCTTTTCAGCCTGTTTCTTTTGCTTCTCGTCCACTTTCTGCTCTTCAATTGATTGTTTTTCAAGGATCTCCGCCTTTTGAGCTTCAGTCTCAGACTCTTGAACATCCGGTTTCTTGGAGTCAGCAACCTTTTCTTCAGAAACTTTCTCGCCGACAACCTCAGATACTTCTCCCTTTTGGGCCTTCTTCTCAGCATCCTTTTCAGCCTGTTTCTTTTTCTTCTTCTCCACTTTCTGTTCTTCAATTGATTGTTTTTCAAGGATCTCCGCCTTTTGAGCTTCAGTCTCAGACTCTTTAACATCAGGTTTCTTAGAGTCAGGAACCTTTTCTTCAGAAACTTTCTCGGCCACAACCTCAGATACTTCTTCCTTTTGCGCCTTCTTCTCAGCATCCTTTTCAGCCTGTTTCTTTTGCTTCTCGTCCACTTTCTGCTCTTCAATTGATTGTTTTTCAAGGATCTCCGCCTTTTGAGCTTCAGTCTCAGACTCTTGAACATCCGGTTTCTTGGAGTCAGCAACCTTTTCTTCAGAAACTTTCTCGGCGACAACCTCAGATACTTCTCCCTTTTGGGCCTTCTTCTCAGCATCCTTTTCAGTCTGTTTCTTTTTCTTCTTCTCCACTTTCTGTTCTTCAATTGATTGTTTTTCAAGGATCTCCGCCTTTTGAGCTTCAGTCTCAGACTCTTTAACATCAGCTTTCTTAGAGTCAGGAACCTTTTCTTCAGAAACTTTCTCGGCAGCGTCCTCTTCTTGATGATCTTCAGGAGACTCTTTGACTTCAGGTTCACTTGTCAATTTCAATAGATTTGCGTTTTCCTCAATCAATTCCACACTATGTGTTTTTAATTTATCGCAAACATTTAGCATTTTCTGAGTAATGTTATAAATCTTTTCTTCAACGGTGGCAGTATGAAGTTGACCCTGTTTTTTCTCAATGTAATCATATTCTGTAAGAAGCAGTGATTTCATTTCTTCTATTGTCGGTTTTAATGTTGCTGTTCTATCATCCAATAGATCGTCGAGTATAACAAACATATCCATAAGATTTTGTTGCATATGGATCATCTTTTCCGATGCTTTTTCAATATGCAATTCAGATTTAATATTCTCAGAAATGTTTTCAAGGCTAACAAGTTTTGGTAAAAGTAGGGAAGGCTTGGCAAACAATTCTGATTCGTCAATAAGCTTGATAGCTGCCTTAGTTGAAATAACATTTGTTTTAATTTCTTTCAGGTAATGGTTAATTATAGTCTCTGCAGCAGTTGGAGAGAACTCAAGAACTGATTCTATTAAAGCATCAACCATTTCCTTAGCCTCTTGATCTTCTGGGAGTTTGCCATCGTACGTATGGACTATATGCTCTCTAAGCTTGAAAATGCCCTTCACAATTTTATCAACATCGTTCAAGTCATCAATTATAGTCTTAGCGTCCGTAATTATGGCTTGTAAAGCTTGCTCAGAAGGCTTTGATTGAGAAATTTGAATTAAATCGCAGATTTTATTATTCAAAACCTGTTTAAATTCTTCATGCTTTACTTTTTCAATTTCAATATCACTCTTTTGACCTTCATCTCCAGATACCTCTTTAACATCAGGTTTCTTAGAGTCAGGAACCTTTTCTTCAGAAACTTTCTCGGCGACAACTTCAGATAGTTCTCCCTTTTGCGGCTTCTTCTCAGCATCCTTTTCAGCCTGTTTCTTTTGCTTCTTGTCCACTTTCTGCTCTTCAGCTGATTGTTTTTCAAGGATCTCCGCCTTTTTAGCTTCAGTCTCAGACTCTTTAACATCAGGTTTCTTAGAGTCAGGAACCTTTTCTTCAGAAACTTTCTCGGCGACAACCTCAGATACTTCTCCCTTTTTCGCCTTCTTCTCAGCATCCTTTTCAGCCTGTTTCTTTTGCTTCTTCTCCACTTTCTGTTCTTCAATTGATTGTTTTTCAAGGATCTCCGCCTTTTGAGCTTCAGTCTCAGACTCTTTAACATCAGGTTTCTTAGAGTCAGGAACCTTTTCTTCAGAAACTTTCTCGGCGACAACCTCAGATACTTCTCCCTTTTGCGGCTTCTTCTCAGCATCCTTTTCAGCCTGTTTCTTTTGCTTCTTGTCCACTTTCTGCTCTTCAACTGATTGTTTTTCAAGGATCTCCGCCTTTTGAGCTTCAGTCTCAGACTCTTTAACATCAGGTTTCTTTGAGTCGGGAACCTTTTCTTCAGAAACTTTCTCGGCCACAACCTCAGATACTTCTCCCTTTTGCGGCTTCTTCTCAGCATCCTTTTCAGCCTGTTTCTTTTGCTTCTCGTCCACTTTCTGCTCTTCAATTGATTGTTTTTCAAGGATCTCCGCCTTTTGAGCTTCAGTCTCAGACTCTTTAACATCAAGTTTCTTAGAGTCAGGAATCTTTTCTTCAGAAACTTTTTCGGCGACAACCTCAGATACTTCTCCCTTTTGCGGCTTCTTCTCAGCATCCTTTTCAGCCTGTTTCTTTTGCTTCTTGTCCACTTTCTGCTCTTCAACTGATTGTTTTTCAAGGATCTCCGCCTTTTGAGCTTCAGTCTCAGACTCTTTAACATCAGGTTTCTTTGAGTCGGGAACCTTTTCTTCAGAAACTTTCTCGGCCACAACCTCAGATACTTCTCCCTTTTGCGCCTTCTTCTCAGCATCCTTTTCAGCCTGTTTCTTTTGCTTCTCGTCCACTTTCTGCTCTTCAATTGATTGTTTTTCAAGGATCTCCGCCTTTTGAGCTTCAGTCTCAGACTCTTGAACATCCGGTTTCTTGGAGTCAGCAACCTTTTCTTCAGAAACTTTCTCGGCGACAACCTCAGATACTTCTCCCTTTTGCGGCTTCTTCTCAGCATCCTTTTCAGTCTGTTTCTTTTTCTTCTTCTCCACTTTCTGTTCTTCAATTGATTGTTTTTCAAGGATCTCCGCCTTTTGAGCTTCAGTCTCAGACTCTTTAACATCAGCTTTCTTAGAGTCAGGAACCTTTTCTTCAGAAACTTTCTCGGCAGCGTCCTCTTCTTGATGATCTTCAGGAGACTCTTTGACTTCAGGTTCACTTGTCAATTTCAATAGATTTGCGTTTTCCTCAATCAATTCCACACTATGTGTTTTTAATTTATCGCAAACATTTAGCATTTTCTGAGTAATGTTATAAATCTTTTCTTCAACGGTGGCAGTATGAAGTTGACCCTGTTTTTTCTCAATGTAATCATATTCTGTAAGAAGCAGTGATTTCATTTCTTCTATTGTCGGTTTTAATGTTGCTGTTCTATCATCCAATAGATCGTCGAGTATAACAAACATATCCATAAGATTTTGTTGCATATGGATCATCTTTTCCGATGCTTTTTCAATATGCAATTCAGATTTAATATTCTCAGAAATGTTTTCAAGGCTAACAAGTTTTGGTAAAAGTAGGGAAGGCTTGGCAAACAATTCTGATTCGTCAATAAGCTTGATAGCTGCCTTAGTTGAAATAACATTTGTTTTAATTTCTTTCAGGTAATGGTTAATTATAGTCTCTGCAGCAGTTGGAGAGAACTCAAGAACTGATTCTATTAAAGCATCAACCATTTCCTTAGCCTCTTGATCTTCTGGGAGTTTGCCATCGTACGTATGGACTATATGCTCTCTAAGCTTGAAAATGCCCTTCACAATTTTATCAACATCGTTCAAGTCATCAATTATAGTCTTAGCGTCCGTAATTATGGCTTGTAAAGCTTGCTCAGAAGGCTTTGATTGAGAAATTTGAATTAAATCGCAGATTTTATTATTCAAAACCTGTTTAAATTCTTCATGCCTTGCTTTTTCAATTTCAATATCACTCTTTTGACCTTCATCTCCAGATACCTCTTTAACATCAGGTTTCTTAGAGTTAGGAACCTTTTCTTCAGAAACTTTCTCGGCGACAACCTCAGATACTTCTCCCTTTTGCGGCTTCTTCTCAGCATCCTTTTCAGCCTGTTTCTTTTGCTTCTTGTCCACTTTCTTCTCTTCAATTGATTGTTTTTCAAGGATCTCCGCCTTTTGAGCTTCAGTCTCAGACTCTTTAACATCAGGTTTCTTAGAGTCAGGAACCTTTTCTTCAGAAATTTTCTCGGCAACAACCTTAGATACTTCTCCTTTCTGGGCCTTGTTTTTATCTTCTTCTTCAGACTGTTTCTTCTTTTCAATTTCTACTTTCTGCTCTTCAATAAGTTGTTGTTCAAGAATCTTCGCGTTTTGAGCTTCAGTCTCAGACTCTTTAACATCCGCCTTTTCAGACTCAGGAATCTTTTCTTCAGAAACTTTCTCGGCAACAACCTCAGATACTTCTGCTTTCTGGGCCTTGTTTTTATCTTCTTCTTCAGACTGTTTCTTCTTTTCAATTTCTACTTTCTGCTCTTCAATAAGTTGTTGTTCAAGAATCTTCGCGTTTTGAGCTTCAGTCTCAGACTCTTTAACATCCGCCTTTTCAGACTCAGGAATCTTTTCTTCAGAAACTTTCTCGGCAACAACCTCAGATACTTCTGCTTTCTGGGCCTTGTTTTTATCTTCTTCTTCAGACTGTTTCTTCTTTTCAATTTCTACTTTCTGCTCTTCAATAAGTTGTTGTTCAAGAATTTTTGCGTTTTGAGCTTCAGCCTCAGATGCTTTAACATCCGCCTTTTCAGACTCAGGAATCTTTTCTTCAGAAATTTTCTCGGCAACAACCTCAGATACTTCTCCTTTCTGGGCTTTGTTTTTATCTTCTTCTTCAGACTGTTTCTTCTTTTCAATTTCTACTTTCTGCTCTTCAATAAGTTGTTGTTCAAGAATTTTTGCGTTTTGAGCTTCAGCCTCAGATGCTTTAACATCTGCCTTTTCAGACTCAGGAATCTTTTCTTCAGAAATTTTCTCGGCAACAACCTCAGATACTTCTCCTTTCTGGGCCTTGTTTTTATCTTCTTCTTCAGACTGTTTCTTCTTTTCAATTTCTACTTTCTGCTCTTCAATAAGTTGTTGTTCAAGAATTTTTGCGTTTTGAGCTTCAGCCTCAGATGCTTTAACATCCGCCTTTTCAGACTCAGGAATCTTTTCTTCAGAAATTTTCTCGGCAACAACATCAGATACTTCTCCTTTCTGGGCTTTGTTTTTATATTCTTCTTCAGACTGTTTCTTCTTTTCAATTTCTACTTTCTGCTCTTCAATAAGTTGTTGTTCAAGAATTTTTGCGTTTTGAGCTTCAGCCTCAGATGCTTTAACATCCGCCTTTTCAGACTCAGGAATCTTTTCTTCAGAAATTTTCTCGGCAACAACCTCAGATACTTCTCCTTTCTGAGCCTTGTTTTTATCTTCTTCTTCAGACGGTTTCTTCTTTTCAATTTTTACTTTCTGCTCTTCAATAAGTTGTTGTTCAAGAATTTTTGCGTTTTGAGCTTCAGCCTCAGATGCTTTAACATCCGCCTTTTCAGACTCAGGAATCTTTTCTTCAGTAATTTTCTCGGCAACAACCTCAGATACTTCTCCTTTCTGAGCCTTGTTTTTAACTTCCTCTTGATGTTCTTCAGAAGACTCTTTGACTTCAGGTTCACTTGTCAATTTCAATAGATTTGCGTTTTCCTCAATCAATTCCACACTATGTGTTTTTAATTTATCGCAAACATTTAGCATTTTCTGAGTAATGTTATAAATCTTTTCTTCAACGGTGGCAGTATGAAGTTGACCCTGTTTTTTCTCAATGTAATCATATTCTGTAAGAAGCAGTGATTTCATTTCTTCTATTGTCGGTTTTAATGTTGCTGTTCTATCATCCAATAGATCGTCGAGTATAACAAACATATCCATAAGATTTTGTTGCATATGGATCATCTTTTCCGATGCTTTTTCAATATGCAATTCAGATTTAATATTCTCAGAAATGTTTTCAAGGCTAACAAGTTTTGGTAAAAGTAGGGAAGGCTTGGCAAACAATTCTGATTCGTCAATAAGCTTGATAGCTGCCTTAGTTAGAATAACATTTGTTTTAATTTCTTTCAGGTAATGGTTAATTATAGTCTCTGCAGCAGTTGGAGAGAACTCAAGAACTGATTCGATAAATGCATCAATCATTTGATCTTCTGGGAGTTTACCATCATACGTATGGACTATATGTTCCCGTAGTTTAAAAATAGCTTTTGCAATTCTTTCAGAATCCTCCAAATTATCAACAATGTCTTTGCAGTTGCTGACAACATCGTTT
>JBAMBR010006175.1:0-47610 GCA_037044475.1 Zaprionus obscuricornis | reverse complement strand
TAACTTAAAATATAGCACTAAAGAATTCAGTGTTTCAAGGTTGAAAGGGAATAATTTGTATGTACAGTAAGCACAACATTTATTCGTACACACGCTTTTCTTTGAAAAAACAAAAGTTTGCACTCTCTTACGAATCTTGTGGCCGAAAACTTTTAAAGCAGATAATTTTAACAGTTATTTGTTGACAACATGCAGAAAAAAAATCCGTTTTTTTTATATATATTTATATATTTATATTATTATTTACGATAATTGGGAATGTGAAATTCTTATAAAAACAAAGCAATTGCCTAACAGCTCACTGGCAACGCTTACATCAACATTTTAAAATGCATTGCAATATGAAATACACACATTTTCACACCTAAATATATACATATTTAAGTCGTAAATTCGTTGAATTGATACACATGCAAATGTTGTATGACAAATAAATAAAATGAAAAATATTTACAATAAGCAGTTAATAACACATTGAAGCGCCGCCTAGCGGTCAATTAATGTAACGAAAACGTATACAGTCTACAAAATAGACTTACCGCTATAGAATAGAGCTGTACGAGCAAAGTGGAAAGAATAAAACTTAATCGATATCAATCGTACAGCATTTTTATTAGGCAAATTAAATAATTTAATGCACAACGTTGAAGATTTTCCAACGCTTATCAGAAATTTGTCATCAGCTTGTTGAAATGTGATCACACACATACTCGTGCACATATGTATGTATGTGTAAATGTACGTCACTGATATTGAAGAGCATCTGTGCCACATGCTGCTCCAATGCTCATTATGAAGTTAAGCAGCTGAGAGATAAATCATCAAATGAAGAAGAAGAAAGCAAGGAATGTAAATGCACAGCTCTTCACTCGACTTTATGTTATCCTGTATCTACACTTCTTATATTTTGGTTATTATACTTAATGTCTTCAAGCTCTTGTAGTTGTTAAAAATAAACGTATTAAATCCGAATATGACCAAAACGACATCTACAATAATCCAAAACGAATGATACCTCATTTTTATTTATTTTTCTTTCGTTTTGGCTTTTAACTTTCTGGCTTTACCGAAGAAAAATAAATAAAAATAGGTATCATTCGTTGATTATTGTGATGTCGTTTTGGTCATATTTGGATTTAATACGTTTATTTTTAACAACTACAAGAGCTTGAAGACATTAAGTATAATAACCAAAATATAAGAAGTGTAGATACAGGATAACATAAAGTCGAGTGAAGAGCTGTGCATTTACATTCCTTGCTTTCTTCTTCTTCATTTGATCATTATCTCTCAGCTGCTTAACTTCATAATGAGCATTGGAGCAGCATGTGGCACAGATGCTCTTCAATATCAGTGACGTACATTTACACATACATACATATGTGCACGAGTATGTGTGTGATCACATTTCAACAAGCTGATGACAAATTTCTGATAAGCGTTGGAAAATCTTCAACGTTGTGCATTAAATTATTTAATTTGCCTAATAAAAATGCTGTACGATTGATATCGATTAAGTTTTATTCTTTCCACTTTGCTCGTACAGCTCTATTCTATAGCGGTAAGTCTATTTTGTAGACTGTATACGTTTTCGTTACATTAATTGACCGCTAGGCGGCGCTTCAATGTGTTATTAACTGCTTATTGTAAATATTTTTCATTTTATTTATTTGTCATACAACATTTGCATGTGTATCAATTCAACGAATTTACGACTTAAATATGTATATATTTAGGTGTGAAAATGTGTGTATTTCATATTGCAATGCATTTTAAAATGTTGATGTAAGCGTTGCCAGTGAGCTGTTAGGCAATTGCTTTGTTTTTATAAGAATTTCACATTCCCAATTATCGTAAATAATAATATAAATATATAAATATATATAAAAAAAACGGATTTTTTTTCTGCATGTTGTCAACAAATAACTGTTAAAATTATCTGCTTTAAAAGTTTTCGGCCACAAGATTCGTAAGAGAGTGCATACTTTTGTTTTTTCAAAGAAAAGCGTGTGTACGAATAAATATTG
This sequence comes from Zaprionus obscuricornis, assembly GCA_037044475.1. NCBI lineage: Eukaryota > Metazoa > Arthropoda > Insecta > Diptera > Drosophilidae > Zaprionus > Zaprionus obscuricornis. The sequence goes on along the minus strand of JBAMBR010006175.1, from coordinate 45,583 downwards.
TGCTTACTGGAGATACAAATTATTCCCTTTCAACCTTGAAACACTGAATTCTTTAGTGCTATATTTTAAGTTAGATTATAATAAACTTGATCAATTTATCAATTAACAAAATCATAAAATATAATTTTTAATATTATTGCTTTACTTTCAAATTTGAAATATTTGTAAATTGCGCATTATAAAGAGTTGCCAGAGAGGAAAGGGGTCACTTGACTTGACTTGAGTTGGGTTGAGCTATGTTCGATAGCGAATTGAATTTGTGTTAAGGAGGGGAAGGGGAGCTCAAGTCAGGCCAGGTTTGATTAGTTATTTTTTTTTTTTTTTTAATTTTAAGATTAATCGATAAGCGACAGCCTCAAGGGGCTGTTGAGCAAAGAGCGTGGCATGTGGTTAGCCTATTTGGGGGGAGTTGTGGGAACAAGTGAAGTAACATCGATTGTCGGTTTTCGATTTCATGTGATTAGAATATGTAATACGGTTTCAAAAAAAGAGCAATGTATGAGTTTCTCGCGAGTTTCTCAGCACGCTCTCTATGATAAAGATCTATTTATTTGATTGGATGATGCTGGATTCCCAGTTGGAGAATTAAGCGAATTCCGGATATTGCTTAAAACACCCGCAACAATCAAATGAAAACTGAAAATAATAAAAACCGAAAGTGCATTAAGATGAGTACACAAAAATGTTTAGTTTGAAGCTTTCACTTTGTTTTCATTGCATAGAATTTTAAAGAGATTTGTCTCAGCTAGCATTATAAACATTGCATAATTTGACCAGATTCACGACCTTTGAAGGCAATTATCATAACAACTTTCTTTGTACAAACTTTCTTTCACACAGAACAAGACAACAGCAACAACAATAACAATAAGAAACCACTTTCCCAAAAGAAGAAATTGATAAATAAGAGAAGAAAAAGAAATGGAAATTCCTATTTTAGCTAAGTATTTATCAAAAGCTTCGCCTTTCGAAATCTGTCACTATCATCTCTCTCTTTCATTGCGCTGAATTATGTTCTTTTTTTGATTTTCGGATTGACAGTTGAGGTTTTTTTTTATGTAATGAAAAGCAAATGTGGTTAGTTATGGTTTACACTACGATTCGATTAAATACATCTGTAAATATTTTGTCAAATTCAAAACAGTTGCCTTTTGCCAGTTGCCCATTGAAACATGTGTGTGAACTAAGTGTGAACGGACTTTGTGCCACTTAAAGTGGCATATCTTCAATGTATGTTACACCTATATCATCCTATGCAACACATTATCATCTTCAACATCATCATCATCATCATCCGCACTCTTCTTCTTTAAATTTCATTCCATTCCATGCCATAACAATCAACAATCTGCTATGTCGTGCGTCATTTAGGAAAAACAAATCAATCAAAGCGAGCCACACTAGAGCCTGCAAAATTACATATCGCAAGAGGGCAAAAAAAAACAACAAAAAAATCTATAAACAAGTAAGAAAGTTATAGTCGAGTGTGCTCGACTATATAATACTCGGTGCCCAAAGTTATATTATATATTTATTTTGTCGTGCTGCGCACTCGCCAATTTTAAGTTAATATAAAAAAAAAAATTTAAAAAAAAAAATTAAAAACAAAAAATCGTCTTGGGAATCGAACCGTGGACCTCATGCACGCGAGTTCAACCCTCCAACCACTGAACCACGCTCTTCACAAGTGTGAGAAACACTGAGTAAATGTTGCCGTGTGTGGGGTGAGAACAGCAAGCAAGCGTACGCTATAGAGACGCCTCTCAACTTTTGAAATTTGAAATGTGTATAACTTCCATGTTTATTATCCGATCTGCACCAAATTTGTACACAACGTTCAGATAAACATATCATTCAGTGCTGTAGCTCGTCTGGGTTTGCTTAAAATCGTATCGATTTGTGGAGGCGGAGGGGGGCGTGGCAAAAATCCAAAATAAACTTGATCTATGCAAAAAAAATGAAGTCTCTATCTCTTATAGTCTCCGAGATCTGTGTGTTCATACGGACGGACAGACGGACAGACGGACAGGCGGACATGCTCCAATCGACTCGGCTGTTGATCCTGAGTCAGAATATATATACTTTATGGGGTCAGCCACGCCTCCTTATGGGTGTTACATACATTTGCTCTTGTCACTAACCCAATATACTCTTGGTACCCAATGGGCACCGAGTATAAAAATGAATATATAGTAATTTACCAATATAAAACACACCCCACACGATGTTGAAACGCCTTCCCATCCCTTCTTGGTCCCATGCAATACTAATCAAAAGAAGCTGTGGCGCCACATGCAAATTGCGTCACAGTTTTAGCATATTTGTCTCTCTCTGTCTCCCGTTCTCTGTTGTTCTTCTCTCTTCCGCTCTCTATCTCCATTGCTTCTTCTTCTGTGTGTTTCGTCTCCTATTTTGCGGTACAACTTTCAATCAATTTACATTTTTATACTTGGTGCCCATTGGGTACCAAGAGTATATTGACTTTGTGACAGCAGCAAATGTATGTAACACTCATAAGGAGGCGTGGGCGACCCCATAAAGTATATATATTCTGACTCAGGATCAATAGCCGAGGCGATTGGAGAGTGTCCGTCTATCCGTCGTTGTGTGAAAATTTGTTACAGATCGGATAATTAACATGGAAGTTATACATTTCAAATTCCAAAATTTGAGAGGCGTCTCTATAGCGTACGATTGCTTGCTTGCTGTTCTCACCCCACACACAGCAACATTAACTAGTGTTGAACTTGCGTGCAAGAGGTCCGCGGTTCGAATCTCGAGGCGATTTTTTTTTTTAATCACAATATAAGTAAATATAATAAAATATAAAATATAAATATAAATATAAATATAAATATAAATATAAATATAAATATAAATATAAATATAAATATAAATATAAATATAAATATATAAATATATAAATATATATGAATATATGAATATATGAATATATGAATATATGAATATATGAATATATGAATATATGAATATATGAATATATGAATATATGAATATATGAATATATGAATATATGAATATATGAATATATGAATATATGAATATATGAATATATGAATATATGAATATATGAATATATGAATATATGAATATATGAATATATGAATATATGAATATATGAATATATGAATATATGAATATATGAATATATGAATATATGAATATATGAATATATGAATATATGAATATATGAATATATGAATATATGAATATATGAATATATGAATATATGAATATATGAATATATGAATATATGAATATATGAATATATGAATATATGAATATATGAATATATGAATATATGAATATATGAATATATGAATATATGAATATATGAATATATGAATATATGAATATATGAATATATGAATATATGAATATATGAATATATGAATATATGAATATATGAATATATGAATATATGAATATATGAATATATGAATATATGAATATATGAATATATGAATATATGAATATATGAATATATGAATATATGAATATATGAATATATGAATATATGAATATATGAATATATGAATATATGAATATATGAATATATGAATATATGAATATATGAATATATGAATATATGAATATATGAATATATGAATATATGAATATATGAATATATGAATATATGAATATATGAATATATGAATATATGAATATATGAATATATGAATATATGAATATATGAATATATGAATATATGAATATATGAATATATGAATATATGAATATATGAATATATGAATATATGAATATATGAATATATGAATATATGAATATATGAATATATGAATATATGAATATATGAATATATGAATATATGAATATATGAATATATGAATATATGAATATATGAATATATGAATATATGAATATATGAATATATGAATATATGAATATATGAATATATGAATATATGAATATATGAATATATGAATATATGAATATATGAATATATGAATATATGAATATATGAATATATAAATATATAAATATATAAATATATAAATATATAAATATATAAATATATAAATATATAAATATATAAATATATAAATATATAAATATATAAATATATAAATATATAAATATATAAATATATAAATATATAAATATATAAATATATAAATATATAAATATATAAATATATAAATATATAAATATATAAATATATAAATATAAATAAATATGAATATATAAATATAAATAGAAATAGAAATATAAATATAACTACGTTTGTCAAACAGATATAATATTATCTATGTACTATGTACAGAGCTGTTGATTCTCACAACCCAAACTAACTTCATGTTGAACACATTTCATGGCTCCAAAAAACTAATATACCTTCCACGAGGGTATAGCAAAGAAAGAGCATAATTTTGGTTTTTTTTTTAGTCTTCGTTTTAATATTTTTCTTTTTCCACTGCCATCATAAAGAGCCATAAAGAGCCAAATGGCGGCAGCCGATCAAAGACTTCGTCAGTTGATAAACGAAATTGTTTTCTGCACTTGTACGTAAGTACAAAATGACAAAGCTGCATGTGGGGAAAAAAAACAAGTAGGGAAGGCTGCAGTCGTGTGGACCCGACAGTAAAATACCCAGCACCCTTGAATAAAATATAACTGTACTTATGCTATGTACCAAAAAAAATTTTGATGAAACAGATCACGCTGTTGAATTGTTTAAAAACTTTTTTTGTTTCTTAATCAATCGATACCATTTTTTCAGGATATTAGAAGCGTGAAATTATTTTGAGCGTATTGTGAGCGAACGGGACGTGGCATCCAAAGTTTGAAATAAACTCGATTATATTACGCTATAGAGGAACTTACATACCAAATTTGGTGTCTCTAGCTTTTATAGTTTAGAAGTTCTTTGTGTTCAAACAGACAGACAGACATGGCCAAATCGACTCGGCTATTGATCCTGAAGAAGAATATATATACTCTATGGGGTCTGCCACGCCTTCTTCTGCCTGTTACGCACATTTGCACAAACTTAATATACCCTTTTTTACCCATTTTCAATGGGTACAGGGTATAAAAACAAAAAAACTAGTCTTGGGAAACTTATAATACAAAAATGGAGCTCACAATGTTCACATTAACCTCACATTGCCATGTAGCCTGTTTGCACTTGACAGCAGGGTTAAAGGCAGACTAAAAAAAAATAATGTGGATAGGGGCTAGTGGTTAGGGGAAAGCGGTGCTGTGCATGAGCGGTAGAAACAATTTATTGTTTTGATATTTGAATCAAATAGCCAAAAGACACCATAAAAGGTTGTCCAAATTTGGTCTGAAACAAGCCAGCAATCACTTTAACACACTAACTACAGTGGTGGCGGTTTATTAAAAGCCATAGTATGTATAGTTGGCTTGTTAGCTGTTTATTTAGCCTTTATTTTTATTAGCTTGTTTATTAATTACAATTAAAAATGATTTGTCTAAGAGGACATAATGAAAAAATAAAAATAAAGCACAAAAAAAATGAACAAAGTTAATATAAATAATAAAACTGTCAATTTGTGTTTAAATTCAATATTTGATGTTCATCATTATTAGCATTATGGTATTTTGCTCTCAATATAACATAAATATACAAATAAATATTTAAAAAAAATTATAATAAAAACGCACAAATGATAATAAATACACATTGAGCAACAACAATAACAATAGCAACAACAAAATCAATTGTTCAATAAATTTCAATCAGTTGATCAACTAAACAGGAAAGAAAAGTACATATATTCATTATGACGAAGATTTCATACTCTTGCTAGTTTTGACTAAAAAATGCTGAAAATTCAAACAGATTTTCATCATTTGCTGTTCAAGAATAAATGTACATATTAATGTACATATCAAACATCAACAACAAATTGCGTCAGTAGATATACAATATAAAAAAGATAAAGACAATAGTTCTAGTTGCTGTACAAACGAAAAATGTCAAACTCTGGCTAACAGCTACAACAACAACAGCGTTGCTAATTAAAGAAAAGATTTCGCACCCCCAAAAACTACAAAAATAATATGAAAACAAAAATGAAAGCTCAACTCAATTGTCCACTAATTAAAACCAAGATAGAAAAATTGCATTTGCCATTTTGAAAATTGTATACTCTTACAAGGCTAAGATCCACAAATCTCCAGTTTCGCTCGACTAAGCATTCATATATCTATATCATAGAGTATTCCGATTTTGTCAGGCTATGCTGAAAGAATACTGACGTCGACTATTTTACTAAGCTTTTCATGCTGATTAATGGAGTATTTTACTCATTCCTCTGAGATTTGCAAACTTCTGCTCAAAATTAATACAATCTCTAAAGGGTATTAAAAGGAAGGCCAAAATTAACTGCAATCACTTGACGTTTAACAAAAAATCAGAGGACTATGAGATGAACAGTTGAAATAAGGAAGTGGGGGACAGTATCACAGGTATCAGGTATAGTATATGTATACACACCCAGGCCAAAAATATAAGACACATTCCCTTTCATTGGCGATTATCTTATTATTAATTGCGACCAACAAACTCCATTGAGATTGTATTCATAGACGTACATACATATGTATATATAAAGGTTTGCTGGGTGTGTCATCGTTTTTGTATGGTGTTGCTATTGCTATTGTCGTCCCCATGCCACCCCCTCTTTTTCAGGGCCCAACTAAAGTGTATACTTTCTAATGCATGAATTGGAAGTCGGTTCTAACAGATACACTGTGATTCCAATTCAAGTCGTTAGCTCGATACCACAATGCCATGTGCCATGTGAACAAAAGAATTGTTAGTCAATGTATAATGTAAAGAATGCAAAAAAAAAAAACAGAAACATATATTCCAATTTACTCTTAATGTGATACCCTGTGCTCCAAGCATTTCATAAATTTCAAGTATTGCCACTTAAGCTGGTTCATAGAGGGGAACGAATAGTTCGATGAATAACATTTTTACAGGGTATCGTTAAAGAAAACATAAAAAATTCTAATTTATTTGTATTTGCACATTATTTGTACTAGACAATTGCTTTTGTAGTTGCATTTGAACTTCAGGCAACAAATAATTGAATAAAATGCGCCTACATTTTGTAGGTAACAAATATTCAATTGCATTTTTTTGCATTTTATAACATATTTTCATTTTGTTATTGTTTTGTTTTATAACTGTTTTTTTTTATATAAGTTATTATACCCTCCCAATAGGTATATACTCTATGATATAGATATATGAATGCTTAGTCGAGCGAAACTGGAGATTTGTGGATCTTAGCCTTGTAAGAGTATACAATTTTCAAAATGGCAAATGCAATTTTTCTATCTTGGTTTTAATTAGTGGACAATTGAGTTGAGCTTTCATTTTTGTTTTCATATTGTTTTTGTAGTTTTTGGGGGTGCGAAATCTTTTCTTTAATTAGCAACGCTGTTGTTGTTGTAGCTGTTAGCCAGAGTTTGACATTTTTCGTTTGTACAGCAACTAGAACTATTGTCTTTATCTTTTTTATATTGTATATCTACTGACGCAATTTGTTGTTGATGTTTGATATGTATTCTGTAACTGTATTCTTAAATACAGCACAATAACCACTAGTCTTAGTAACATTTGCTAATTAATTCTTGATTCTTGATTTATGTATTTGCAATATAAATTTTGCAAAGAATATTTCCATTGATGTTGGAAGTATCTTATGAAGTACAAAAATATGTGTTGCATTAAATTTAAGCGTGAGTAAGTTACAAATGTGAGTTTGCACAATCATATCTATACACATTTTACACAGGCACCTGGATACTTTTACAGATAACAGTTAAAAATATTTTGCGACAAATTAACTTGTTAGCGGTAAATGAATTGAAATTGAACTTGAAGTTGAAATTGTTAGTTGAAGGCTTTCGATAACTTTGGAATTTTATCAGGAATATGTTATCGGAAAATCGGGTATACATGGTTACCTTGAAAATGTCTTGCCATTTATCAAAGACACTACATAACCTTCTTAGGGGTTAATTGAAAATTTTTAACAAAAATCTGAAAACTTTATACACATTTATTATACCCGGCGCCCGTTGGGTACCAAGGGTATATTGACTTTGTGACACCAGCAAATGTATGTAACTCCCATAAGGAGGCGTGGCCGATCCTATAAAGTATATATATTCTCACTCAGGATCAATAACCGAGTCGATTGGACCATATCCGTCTGTCCGTCTTACCGTCTGCACCTCCGTATGAACACTCAGATCTCGATGACTACAAGAGCTAGAAACATCTTTTTTTTTGCAAAGTGTTTATATTAGTTGCAGGCAGATCAAATTTATGTTGAATTTTTGCCACGCTCCCACCGCCTTTACAAATCGATCAAAACCATTTTGAACCCATACCCACCCAAACTACATGACTGAATTTTGGTACAAAGTTAGAATATGTTTATCTGACCGTTGTGTGAAAATTTGGTACAGATGCGATATATATCATAGAAGTTATGCACATTTAAAATACCAAAATTTAAGTGTATATGGCCTGCGGTTTTACCCCATACACGGCAACAATATTTTAGTGTTTTTATTTTTCAAACTTGTAGAGTGTGGCTCAGTTTTTTGAGGGTTGAACTTGCGTGCTAGTGATCCACAGTTCGAATGTCAAAGCGATTTTTTTTTATATTTTAAATAATATAATTTATAATTCTTAATTATTTCAAGAAAATGTTGAAATTAAGTTAAGAATGGCGAGTGCGTAGCACGAGCTAAATAAATATATAATTGAAAAAAATGTATACAATATAATTAACATAAAATTGACGAGTGCGTACCACGAGCAACAATTTTGGAATACTTAGAGCGCTTGAAATGTACAATTTTGTTGACGCTCTGTACGAATTCGGTCAAAATCGGATCATAATCATGGAATTTATGCAACTTTCAATTCTTTGGGTACCAGGTATTATATAGCTTTCTTACTTGTCTTGTATATATGTATAATCAGAGGAAGTACGTAAACAACAAATGCATAATAATAGAATATTTGCTAGCAATTGATTATAGTCTATATTTTAGTATAAATCATTTTTAGCTTATATTACATTTAAAACTCTTGGAATATGTGTTTCAGTCAAAAGCTGTGTAACAGCAACAATGGCTACAGCAACACGACAAAGCAGCAGTCGTAGCAACAACAACAGTGGTGGCAACAGTAACACCAGCGAACACAACAATACACCTCACACATCAACCACTTGCGACACAAGCGTTAGTGCATGCCTACATATAATGTTAGTATTATATGTTAGGCTAAGTTCTGTTAATTAAATGTATTTTTGTAAATTAAAAAATGAATTGTTAAGTTAAGGGTAAGGTCTGGATAGGGTTGGGTGGTTGGGTGGGCGTCGCAAAATGGAAAAACATCTGTCTATCTAATCCGTGCCAGTGTATTGTTTGTTTAAGTGTTGCGAGAACAAGTCCGAGTATGAATCTAACTCACCCCTGGGTATAGCCGATAGCTAGCCGGCAATCGATACTTGACTGTGACTGACAAGTCGGTTCATAAGAATGTATGCAAATCGGACAACTATGTATATATACAGATATGTCAAAAGGTGAGGATTTCTATGAAAATTTTTTTTTTGCTATGAAATTCCGTAAAAGTTCACAGACTTTTGACAATGACATTACATATTACTGAAAAGTTTGATCGAAATCGGTATACTATACCATATAATCATCATAGGGTTTGAAATCTTCATCGATAAAAATAAATGTTCTTTCATATTAAAGTTTTAATTTTTTTTTTTTTTGCTCATAAGAATATTATCATATTTGTTTTGAAATACCTTTTACCTTAGTTTCGATTTGCATCTAAATATCGTGATGCAAGACATTTTTCAAAAATTTGACCTTTTCCAAAAATTGGATAAATTTGCATTTGAAGTAAAGCTGACAGGGTCTGCCGGCTTCCTTTTCATCTGTCTATCTTAAAAACGCTTCTCCCCCCACCCACTTCCAAGCGGATGCCTCTGATTGCCACACACAAAGTTGGATTTTGTTTCGCATCGTCTCAGCTTGGCGCCAACATTGGAATTCATAAATTATATTTCTGCCTAATTTAAGAGTATGGGAGGCAGAAAGAGGTGCCCTTGCCAAAAAAGTGTGCTACACACATAGACACACGTAAGGTTAGGAAAAGTCGCCTGCGAGGCACTAAGTCAAAAGAGATTTTTGTGCTTTATTTTTCAGTTGAAAGTTAACATGAAAACTACATAATTCACTTAAATGTCAAGTTGAGTGGCAAAGCGGGTATAACTCCTGAAAGAGGCAGAGAAGGCGTGTAATGGGTGGCTAGTAAAAGGTAGTAAGTAGCAAAAGGAAACGACGGCAGCTGCGCCATAAACTGTTCACGTCACTCAAGCGGTCTCTTGAAAATGCCGTAATAAAGATCCAGCTGTAGCTGAAGAGAAAATGCCGTAATAAAGATCCAGCTGTAGCTGCATATATATATATATATATATATATATATATTTACACAAAGGACACATTCGTACACACACTCAACAGACAATTTCTTGTGGGCAGCGTAAGCCAAAGAAATTTAACTAAAGCACCTCAAAGTCACGATTTATCATTTGACAAAAACGGAAACATCTGCTAGGTACATAAAAATGTTGGCCAAGAGGTAAGGAAGGGACGAACTGAAGTACTGACTTTTACAGGGTAGCCTCTGAAGTTCAAGTTATACTCAAACAGTAAACATGTTGAATATGTTGCTGTTTTTGATTCTCTTCTCTTCTGTTTTATTTTCTTTCTTAACTATCATCTTGTTTTTGTTATTTTGCCTGACACTTAATATGTCATTCGGCCATGTTATTGACGTCGACAATGAACTCTGAACTTCAAGCATAAAAATAAGTTCAAATCCTGCAGTCGAGTGTGCCCAGATTCCTAGTTTAACAATTATGCACAACATGTACAAATACTATATTAAAGGATGTCATTCTAAGCCTTATTTTTGTCATTATTCTTCACTCTGACAGAGTTATATCTTATGTAAAGAAAAAGAATTCATATTCTCTCTTTGCGTCTACGACTCCAACCTTCGAAAAACATTAAAGTGATTTTATATGACGGCTGCTTTGGAAAAATGAATTGATATAAAAATTTATATATTGTATTAACGGATTTCGACTCGACTGATGTTGCTAATAAAGAATATAATCATAAGTCCATGTTACGCCTACTTTTGTCCGCAATGAATATACTCTTGTAAGCGAGAAAATACAGATTGATATCAGATTCTTTACCATTGATCTGGACGATCGAAACGATCGTCAGATTTAAGCCGTTTATCACATACGTAAGTCATAGTTAACATTTCTATTCGAACGATGGAATTGTTTTTCGAATGTTATTTTGGGCTTATTTAAATATTCCTAAAGGGTATAATAGGTGGAATGTACAGATGTATTTAAGAAACAGAAGAACTTTAAAGTTTACTTTTATTAATTTATAATTTATTTATATGGGTGTAAATATAACTTAAGATTATGTTTGAGAGGTTTATGGCAATACACGATAAATCCATCATATTTGATCATATTACTCGTATAGAAACAAATAAGTTTGTGTTTTATGAGCTTCTATTGAGTATGAGTAATGGGTATCGTCTGAATGAGCACTCTGAAGTTTGGCATTCTTACATGTTTTTTGTGAATTCGAATTGGGTCCGAAACGTAAACATTTCTCAATGGTTGCCCTGATCGGTTGGCCTTTACCAATACTTAGCTCAAATAAATCTTATCAAATTAAACCGAGACTTGAAATCAACAACAACCAAGAAACAACAATTGGGGCGACTATGCAAGTGAAAGAAATTCGCAGTGGGCGTTGCTGTTGTTGTTATTTTGTTAGTTTTTGTTGATTTAGTTTTTGTGGGGCTTGCTGTTATTTTGTAGGTTTATATATCAAGTATTGAATTAAAGGTAAATCACAGGGAAGAATATTAGTTTGTGAAAATATTAGATGACAAAAAGAATAGGTTCATCAATTGTGTTGTATTCGCCTTGTGCTAAAATAATTGTAATTTTGGTTATCACATCCCTACAAGGGAAACCATCATGAAGTTTATTTCATGTCCTCAAGGATATTGTCACTCTCAGAGAGGGACCTCAGAAAGTTTAGAGTTAGCCCTATTTTCAACCCACACTTAGTTTCAGTCTCTCGGTTTTAATGAATATTTAAATCATAAAAGTTTTAACAAGGCAAAGCCAATCGTTACTTTTGCAGTATATATTTGTTTCTTTGTATTTATCTAATGTTTGCAAGGGTATAAAACCTTCGACGTGTCGAATAAAATTTTTTTCTGTTTTTTTTTTTTGTAGTTATTTTCGAGATTCTGGGATCGAAATTGCGCACATCGTAAAGTAATTTTTAACGTTTGTGTACACACATTTCAAAATTGGCCAAATTAATTAAGCCATTTGAAACAATTTTAATGTTTCTATTTTATTTTATTTCTTTATTTTAGTTTGCTTCGTTTTTGCTCTACGAAAATTGCCATCAAATTAATTTAATTTTCTTGAAACTAGTTGCAAATGTTTTCTTCTCTCCTTTTACTGTTTTTGCTTTTGCTGGTAGTTCTCATGTTGTTATTACTGTTGCTGTTGTCGTTGCTATTGCACAGTCGCATTGTCGCGTTTAAGTGAAAAGCGCATGGCACGTTTTATTATTTATACGCGCCTTACCCCACATTCAGTACTCAGTCTTCATTTCTCATGCCACGACTTGTTGGCGTTAATTTTGAACTGTCCACAACTTTCTATACCCTAACTTCAGGTATGATGCATTCGAAACATTATTTTGACAGTTTCTCCAATGTACTCTAAAACGCTCCAATACAAAGTTTAAGGCTCGTATAAAATGCAAACATTATTTAAATTTTTATATTTTTTACTTAATTTACAATTACGATAATTTCACAAGACTGAAAAAGAGGTAGTAACAAGTTTCAAGCGTAGACTTTTCCATGATAAACAATTGACGAAGATGCTTTTTGTACCTTTTAATAGGACTGTTTGTTAACCTTTTTATCTGGCATAGCGATGCACGTTTTTTGCCTTATTTAATTTTTTGGTGGCAGGAAGCATGAACAGGGTCCAATTAATGGTCAAAAAGAGCAAAGGGAGTGGGATCATCTTCAATTACCAATTGCCCGGGTGCCAACACATGCCGACACGCAGCTTGAGGCAAGAGATACAAAAAAGAAGGGAGAACATCCACAACAGCCATAATAATAACGACAATAACGAGCCCCGAGCAAATATTTTGGTGGCTTATTCCATCAACGGGCAGGAGTTATAACAATAAGTCAACTGATCGATTAAAATTTGCGCGGTGATTCGATCCTAGAAAGATCACACCAAGAAACAGGCGAAAAGAGTGCCAAAGAGCGTGATGAGACGGAATGTTAATGGGTTGAGACTTTTTTAGTCAGCTTATGACACTCTTTTTCATTTGACTAACACAAAAAATCCAAACAAGAAAACAAATTATTTTTCAGACCGAATATTTTATACACTTAGTAGTCAATGAAAGAATAGTTTTTAAATATGATTATTCAATATTTTACAAATATGGTATTTAAAAAATAAATAAATATATAATACATGATTTTTAGCTTTAAAAATATTCAATATATATATATACTTTCCTCAATAAGACGCTAAAAACATAACATATATTTCATATTTTGAATTTAATTTCCAATCATTGTTTTTATTTTTCATTTGTTATAATGAATACTATTATTCATTGTGCATATTACATATTTAAATTAAAATGATATGCAAAATTAATTTAGACGTGCCGAATTTTAGTATACTTGCGTTCAAACCATTTCTTTACTTCAATTTAAGAATATAATAACAAGTTATTCAGATTGAAGCCAAATCGGTCATATTGTTGATTGTCTTTATTAAATTAAATTTAAATTTAAATTTTTTCTAATTCAAAAATTTAATTAGATTTTAAAAAATGTTTTTTTTTATCATTAAAAATATTATGACATATATAATATATATATATAATTTTATTATTATTATTATTATTATTTTGATATAATTATTTTATTATGACTTTTGAATAAATTGTGTTGGGTTGATTGTTTATACCCAATATGAATATATACAGGGTATGCGAAAAGCTAGACACATATTTAGATATGTAGATATTTAAAACATTGAACATTAAATTAAATTAAAAACAAATTGTTTTTCCAATTGTAGGTAATTATTGTGATGAAATATTTATGTATAATAATTATAGCATAGTTATAAATATAGTATGCCAAATATAACCGATCAAAAGATCTACTAAATAAGCTTAGTTAAATCAAAAGTATAGTAGCCTTTTATAGCAAAACTTAAGAAATAAATAGAAGTTTCGAATATAATCATTCGGGTGTGACTAGATGAACAATACAGTCGCAAGCTCCCTAATATGTGTCTTCGTTTTTCAATCAATTCTCAAACAATATTATCAATATTTTTCTTGTGTTTTATTTTCAATAATAAAAAAAGAGAAAAAATTAAGGTATTTGTGGTGTGGTGGCGTAGCGCTAGCGCTCTACTACAGCCACGTGCTTGAAGTTGGAGCCTATTTTAGGACGAATCCTTTATTGATGATAGGCAATTGTATATTTGCTCAGTCAAATACTGCAATCCTCTAAATGAATGGCGGCTTGCCTCCCTACTCACTGCCTTCTAAAAGGCAGTCTGAGTTTGAGAAAATGAGAGATGTAGTTGGCACACCTGCAGAGCTGCGTGCCACCTTCATTAAAGAGCTTCCAAACTTCAGCGACAAGCTAATAGCAACAACGACATGTACTAGTACAAAGAGTACATTAACATATACGAATGTGACAACTACAAGTACTTGCACAACGAGTACTTTAACATCTGCTAGTTCAAGCTATCAACCAAGATATGCAATGGCAAAGGCTGGAGCCATATGTTCAACGCAAATTTCTAAGAGTGCATCAAGCTCTGCTGTTCGGTTCAAGCTCCGATGATGTCCCTTTGCAAGAACCAAAAAAAAATGTGACAAGGCAACAAAAACAATACAAAAATCGAAGCCAACTATCAATATTAATAAAGGGCGTTCATCGGCTACTACATCCGCGGCAGGACTTCAAAATAACCCCTCTGCAGCCTTAGCTAAAGAAGTAAATGCTGTTATGGAGCAGGACGATGCATTCCAGCAAGAGCAAGAAGAAGCTAACCAGCAAAGTAAATCTGAACATGAACCGCAGAAAAACACAACACCTAAGCGTCCGGCCATCTGTGTGCCGCATGTTAACAAAATGGCAAAACTGGAGCAGGCCCTCAAAACTGTGGCTATGCCTGATGAGAAAGACATTCGCATATATTTACAACAAACTCCCGTACATTCCGAGCTGTTGTCAACATGCTATCCACACAAAACTGCGAGTTCTGGTTCTGGCTTTACAGTTCCCAACATTTATTGCCCCAGAAAGCCAGACTTGCGCGAAATTCCAGTCAATGAGAATGATGATGAAAAATCTGTCAACTTCAAAACAAGACAAAATTTGTTTTACGTGTTCAAAAAGCCCTTGCCAGAGCTAAGCAAAGACAAGATAGATGGGATTCTAAAGGAAGCTAGTCCGGATGCATCCAAAAATTAATCTCTTTGGAGACTTACAAGTAGCCTGAAGAGACAAACAATCCCAAAAGCCCCCATTGAGAACCCCACCGGTGGATGGTGCTTCTCCAACCAAGAAAAACTCGAAGAGCAGTCGAGCTGAAATTGAAGACCCCTTTCCAAATGACGTTGCCTGAAAAAACGGTTACGCTGCAAGAAGTAGAGCATCTTATAAAAGTGCTGAAGGCTAAAAAATCCCCTGGCGAGGATCTTTTAGACAACAGGACGTTGAAGCTTCTACCAATAAAAGCACTGTTATTTATAGTACTACTTCTTAACAGCATACTCAGGCTGGGGTATTTTCCTAGCATCTGGAAGAACGCACTAAAATCAATGATTCCGAAACCAGTGAAACAGCTTACTGAAGTTGATGGATACCCAATCAGCCTGATTCCAGCATTGGGAAAAATTACAGAAAGGGTTGTTCTGAACCGCATCCTTGAACTTAAGTCGGTGACACCACGAATTCCAAAGTGGCAGTTTGGTTTCCGAAGAAGGCACGCACTCTGGCACACGGGACAACTCAACCGTGTTGTCAACTTCGCCTTGGATGCCATGGAGCGCAAGATGTACGCAGTTTCGGTGTTTATGGACATCAAACAGGCGTTTGATAGAGTGTGGTCTGCTTTTCAAACTAGGGGATATACTTACCCCACAGTTGTTTCAGCTCGTCAGAAGTTTTCTCCTGGACTGAAGTTTCAGTGTCGTCGTTGATGGAGTAAAATCAACAAAGCGCCCTGTCAACGCAGGTGTACCTCAGGGCAGCGTTCTAGGTCCTACTCTATATACGCTATACACAGCGGACATGCCTAACCACAGCGCCATCACGGGCTTAGAAGAGGACAACACATTGATAGCAACGTATGCCGATGATACTGCAGTGCTAACAATAAGCGTAAGCATTGGCATTGCTACTGAAGCACTGCAGCAGTACGTAAGCTCCTTTGAAGCCTGGGCCCAGAAATGGAACAAAGGTATCAACAGCAGCAAGTGTGCAAACGTTACGAGAGATATTGAGAAGGTTCTCAAGGTCCCCAAGGTTGGCGATGTTATCCAGAAGCATTCGGGTAAATTTTTGCAGAGAATGGATTTTCTCCCCAACTCATTAGCGAGAAGGCTGAGAAATTCTCCAAGAAAGAGAAGACTTAAGAGGTACCATCCACAGGACCTTCCAACGAGGTCCCTAGTATAGTTTTGTTAACTAATATTTAGATATTGATATAATAATAGATATAGATACATCTTATATTGTTATTAGTTTTTTACGGTACATCTGCCAATAAGGTAGCAGAACACAAGTTAAATAATAAAATATACAAATTTAAAAAAAAACAAGATGCAGGGTTCATCTAAAGTTATTAAGTTTCCATGTGGATTTCACCTTAACTAAATTATTTTCAATAATTTCATATTTAAATAAACACAAGTAGGGAAGGCTACAGTAGGGTACACCCGACAGTAAAATACACTGCACCCTTGAATAAAATGTAACTGTTCTTATATGCTTTGCACTCGCCTTGGTCACACTTGCTGTCCTATTCCTTCGTGCATGTGTGTGTATGTATGTAATCGCTTTCTGATCAGCATTCTCCCTCCTTCTCCTCCCTGATCTACAAGTTTGCTCTTTTTACTTGCAGTAAGTCTGCACACAGTGATACATTTACATATATGTATGCGTATGCATATGCATATGATATGTGTATGTGGAAAATTGGACCACAAGCTACGCGCTCGCTCACATACATGCTCGTTGCGTGCATGTGTATGTGTGCGGGTTTGTATATGTACACATAGACAGCTCTTGATGACGCATGCTAGCCCACGCTAAGTCAACGTATATGTTGTGAAAATTAATTGTTTAATAACTTTTTTGTTTTTTAATCAATCGATAACATTCAGGACTGTTTTATATCGATGCTTAAATGTTCCCTTCCAAATTACAAATGAGAAGCGTCAAAATGTTTTTGGTGTATTGTGGGCGAACAGGGCGTGGCATCCAAAGTTTGAAATAAGCTTGGTGTCTCTAGCTCTTATAGTTTAGAAGTTCGTTGCGTTCAAACAGACAGACGGACGGACATTTGCACAAACTTAATATACCCGTTTTTACCCATTTTCAATGGGTACAGGGTATAAAAAACACGCAAGTTAGCCTGCTTTCCGGGACCCTGCAGGAGGCTGAGAGCCGCACTAGTCGAGACATACGCAGATAGAGTACGCCAACAATCTAGAGCAACGTTTTAGGCCAGTTTTGGACTATGTGCTAGAACTTCCATGCTAATTGTCCGATCTGTACCAAAGCTCCACACTAACGGCACACCTCTTCTCATCTTGGTACGGTAACCCTCAGTCATGTACAGCTTGTCTGTCGAGGGTGCAGTGGTATGTTCGGAATGGCGTGTATCAGATATGTGGAGGCGGTGGGAGCGTGGCAAAAATCCAAAATAAACTTCATCTGCCTGCAACTAATACAAGCGCTTTGCAAAAAAATGAAGTCTCTAGCTCTTATAGTCCCCGAGATCTGTGTGTTCATACGGACGTACAGACGGACATGCTCCAATCGACTCGGCTATTGATCCTGAGTCAGAAAATATATACTTTATGGGATCGGCCACGCCTCCTTATGGGTGTTACTTGACATTTGCTGCTGTTACAAAGTCAATATACACTTGGTACTCAATGGGCACCGAGTATTAACACCGTAAATACATAGTATCAGCACCACGAGCGTTGGGACATGGATCCTATTGTTGTTGATGCCATTGGTAACAAAAAATCTATTGCTGAAGGTGTAATTTTTGTGTTGTAAGAATAGAAAGTGGGCTCTCCAGTTGCAACAATCTGGTATTGGCTATTACGCTACTACTTCTTGCAACAGTTTTCCTCTGGAGTAGGCACTCGGATTGCCACTCGTGGGGCCCCACCATGCATGTTTGGCTTTGTAGTCGCCTCCAGCAATAAATTTGTTTCCAAGCTCGGCGAACAGGGATTCAAATCCCACTCTGGTCCATGGTTCATTGGGTGGGAGATACACCGCAATTTCAACTAGTCCCTCCGATGTTAGCAGATTCATTCTAGCTATTTGCCTGTCCACATTTGAGATAGAAGGCTGTGGAGTGTAGCTCAATGAGGAGCGCAGACTGAGGCACCTTTGGCGTTGCCGCTTGGGTGAATGGTGTGGAAAGAAGAATATCCTGGCAGAAATATACGCTGTCCTTCTTTCATATGTGTTTCTGTAGCCAGCATGACATTTAAATTATGAGCACTGAAGGAAGAGTTAGACCTCAACATAGAAATTCAAGAGGAGAAGGATATTGACAACGCCATCAATATCTTCATGAACCAGCTAACACAAGCCGCAACAAGAGCTGCTCCTAGAAACATGTGAATGAACAACGATAGCTTCAGCTTCCTTCTGCAATCATCGAACAGCTGCAATTAAGCGCAAAGTCAGAAGAGATTAAGCCAGAACTGGTAATGCTCGAATCCAGCAGATTGACAATAGATTGGCTAATCGTCTTCACAAAGTGCTGGTCCGCAGGAAACAAATGCAAATTGGCAACTTGCTCGATAGCTTAGGGACGGATGCTTCTATTAACTACTGCCTGTGGAAAATAACTAAAAGGTCTGTGGAAAATAACGCCGCTCACAACTAAGACTTAAGAGTTACCATCCACAGGACCTTCCAACGAGGTCCCTAGTATAGTTTTGTTAACTAATAGTTAGATATTGATATAATAATAGATATAGATACATCATAATATGATTAATTGTTATTAGTTTTTTTAGGGTACAGCTGCCAATAAGGTAGTAGAACACAAGTTAAATAATAAAATTTACAAATTTTTAATAAAAAAAAAAAACGAATATTATCGAAACAATCTATAATACACTACAATAACTATAATCCAAAGTATAATAACAAACAAACATATTGCAT
Source organism: Zaprionus obscuricornis (assembly GCA_037044475.1). Taxonomy (NCBI): domain Eukaryota; kingdom Metazoa; phylum Arthropoda; class Insecta; order Diptera; family Drosophilidae; genus Zaprionus; species Zaprionus obscuricornis. Next base: position 25,905 of record JBAMBR010006175.1, on the reverse strand, counting down.
AATTATTGCTACAAATTAAACTGAGAAGAAAGCGGTACCGTTTGAATCGTGATAAACCGATAGTAATAAAGCCCTCACCATTTCTGTCTCGCTTTCTTTTGGTATCCTCCTTATGCCCGCCCATTTTCAAAGTTGAATGCATTTCACTTTTTGCTTAACAAAAAAACACAGACAAGTCAACGAATCACGAATAAGTATATTATTATGAAATCCGACTAAGAAATTTCAGCATGGAATTCAACATTCGCTTAAGCTTCGAGTTCCAGTTCCAGATCGAGTTTGTTGAAGTTTCGTTTTTAAGTCTGACTACAAATTGCCAATTGCCCATTCGCAAATCCCGACTGCTAAGTTCAAAGTTTGCTTTTGTAATTCATTTTAAATCATTTGCTTTTCACTCTATATGGAAAAACGTTAACAAATGGAAGGAAGACTGCAACATTTTTTCAACAGCTTTTCTCCACGTAGCATAAGGCTAACAATTTTTCTATCTATGGACTGCACTACTGATAGACATATAGTGATAGATTGATATTGCGTTAGTTGCAATGAACTGTTGATACTGATAAGATCAAAACTTCTAGTTTATAATACCCGCCGCAATCAACTTCTGGCCAACATTTATATGCTCTTTCAAAGATGAATTTGTACTACTGTATACTGTGCTACTGTATACCGCAACCAGATATATTTTTTGAATAGGTCACAATCCTAAACAAACAACAAAGTGTGTTAATCCCGCTCTGCGGCTGTTGAAGCAACCCACATACCGAAACCAACTTCATTGGAATCATGCGAATCAACACATTTCGTTACTTTCTCTTCTCTTCTATTTGTTTTTGTAATTGTTCACCTAAGGAGATTAAGTTTTATTATTTTCAGCATAATTGATTCACAAGTAATTCTAATTCAAATGAATGTATTAATAAGATGCTACAGCTTTAAGAGCTGCATATTTATACTCGGTGTCCATTGGGTACCAAGAGTATATTGAGTTTGTGACAGCAGCAAATGTATGTAACACCCATAAGGAGGCGTGGCCGACCCCATAAAGTATATACATTCTGACTCATGATTAATAGCAGAGTCGATTGGACCATGTCCGTCTGTCCGTCTGTCCGTCTGGCCGTCTGATCCATCTGTACGTCCGTATGAACACACAGATCTCGGACACTATAAGAGCTTTGGATTTTTGCCACGCCCCCCACCGCCTCCGCAAATCGATATAAACCATTTTCAACACTCCACTGCACCCACATCCAGCCAAACTACATGACTGAATTTTGGTACAAATGGTAAGAATATGTTTGTCTGGACGTTTTGTGAAAATTTGGTACAGATCGGATAATACCAAAAGTTGAGAGGCGTCTCTATAGCGTACGCTTGCCTGCTGTTCTCATCCCACACACGGCAACATTAACTTAGTGTTACATTAACTTAGAGTTCTTTCTCACACTTGTAAAGAGTGTGGCTCAGTGGTTAGTAGGTAGATCTTGCGTGCAATATGTCCGCGGTTCGATTCTCGAGGCGACTTTTTTTTTTTTATAAATTAAATTAAAATTTTTTAAATATAAATATATAATATATCTTTAGGCGCCGGGTATTATATAGCGAGCATACTCGACTATAGATTTCTTACTTGTTTTATCTGGAAAAATGGCTAAATAAAATACAAGCTAATAAATTTTTTTTTTTAATTTAATAAAGGAAGGGCAACGAGCTGGTAGGGTAGATAGAGATTGGGGAAGGAGCTCGATGTGGTTAGGGGGGGGGAGTGGTATGAAGGGCGGCTGTTGTTTCTCCCTTGGGACGCTGCCTCTTTTGGAATTTTCACAGTCGCCAAAGCGGCGACTTTAGTCAGGCTTTTGATAACGCGAATGGGCCATTGCCAAGCTAAAAATAGAACTCGCAGCCCAAAGACAAGAGACCTTAAGGCGAAGACGTAGACTGAGACTGAAATTCAAACACAGACGCAGACGATGGCGATGGCGATGTCTGCGTATAGGCATGCGATGCAGGTTCCTTGGAAAAATGCAACTAAAAACAAGTAAGAAAGTTATAGTCGAGTGTGCTCGACTATATAATACTCGGTGCCCAAAGTTATATTATATATTTATTTTGCTCGTGCTGCGCACTCGCCAATTTTAAGCTAATATAAAAAAAAAAAATTTTTTAAAAAAAAAATTAAAAAAAAAAATCGTCTCAGGAATCGAACCGCGGACCTCATGCACGCGAGTTCAACCCTCTAACCACTGAGCCACGCTCTTCGCAAGTGTGAGAAACACTGAGTAAATGTTGCCGTCGTATGGGGTGAGAACAGCAAGCAAGCGTACGCCTCTCAACTTTTGAAATTTGAAATGTGTATAACTTCCATGTTTATTATCCGATCTGTACCAAATTTGTACACAACGTCCAGATAAACATATTCTAACTTTGTACCAAAATTCAGTGCTGTAGCTTGTCTGGGTTCGCTTAAAATCGTTTTTATCGATTTGTGGAGGCGGAGGGGGGCGTGGCAAAAATCCAAAATAAACTTGATCTGCCTACAAACACTACAAACACTATGCAAAAAAAAATGAAGTCTCTAGCTCTTATAGTCTCCGAGATCTGTGTGTTCATACGGACGTACAGACGGACAGACGGACATGGTCCAATCGACTCGGCTGTTGATCCTGAGTCAGAATATATATACTTTATGGGGTCGGCCACGCCTCCTTATGGGTGTTACATACATTTGCTCTTGTCACTAACCCAATATACTCTTGGTACCCAATGGGCACCGAGTATAAAAAGTGGAAACTAAAACTGAAGCTGATGTTGAAATTGTAGCTGTAGCTGTATAGGACAAGTACACAGGGCGCAGGGTTATGTGGGAGGGCGACGCGAAATGGCAGCGACGACGACAGTTTAAATGTTGCCAACCCATGCAATACCATTCTATACCAATCCCGCCTATCCCATGCCATCCCATTCCATTTCATTCCCAATTCTCAATTCACCATTTCCGAACTGGACTTAGCTGAGCTCTTGCTGCATGCATCATAGACAGATGCTGTTAAATTGATAGTGTGCGTCTTGTTGTTGTTCGTCGTCTGTCGTTCATCGTACACCAATCATTGTTCGCTATTGGTTTGCGTGTCTGCAATGTCTAAGTCTGAGTTTTTATACTCGGTGCCCATTGGGTACCAAGAGTATATTGGGTTAGTGACAAGAGCAAATGTATGTTACACCCATAAGGAGGCGTGGCCGACCCCATAAAGTATATATATTCTGACTCAGTCCGTCTGTACGTCCGTATGAACACACAGATCTCGGAGACTATAAGAGATAGAGACTTAATTTGCATAGTGTTTTTTTGCATAGTGTTTGTAGTGTTTGCAGGCAGATCAAGTTTATTTTGGATTTTTGCCACGCCTCCGTCCGCCTCCACAAATCGAAAAAAACGATAATAAGCAAACCCAGACAAGCTACAGCACTGAATTTTGGTACAAATTTGTACAAATTTGGTACAGATCGGATAATAAACATGGAAGTTATACACATTTCAAATTTCAAAAGTTGAGAGGCGTCTCTATAGCGTACGCTTGCTTGATGTTCTCACCCCATATGACGGCAACATTTACTCAGTGTTGCTCACACTTGTGAAGAGCGTGGCTCAGTGGTTAGAGGGTTGAACTCGCGTGCATGAGGTCCGCGGTTCGATTCCCGAGACGATTTTTTTTTTTTTAAATTTTTTTTTTATATTAACTTAAAATTGGCGAGCAAAATAAATATATAATATAACTTTGGGCACCGAGTATTATATAGTCGAGCACACTCGACTATAACTTTCTTACTTGTTCTGTTTGCAAGTGAGCTCAGCTATACAAAGTGTCGGTAATGTGCCGCTAAAGACTGAGCTTCACGAGCTCAACAAGGTGTGATTCTCTTCATCTTCTTCTCCTCCTTCTTTCTCTCTCGTATTATCTCTTTGTTTGACATTATTCTAGCGAAAGAGAAACTAATCGTTAAGAGCTGAAAAAATTGACTTTGATCTTACCCCAATGTCTTTTAAGTGTGAGCATATTGTTTATTCAGTAATTACCTGTAAAGATACAAAATGAAAATTTTAAATTAATATTCATTGCAGTTTGTCAAGCTTAAATATTATTCAAAGAATTACTACTATGAAGGAACTCTTCCATACTCTGACGGTCGGAACTTATTTACATTATTAATGACTTCAATAGAGATTCTTCCTTTTGCTTATAGCAAACAGTTCTATTTGCGCAGAACAATAATTACCTAGAATGTATTAGTGAAGGATATAAAATTTGTTGATCCATTGAAATATCCAAAAACATTATCGAAATATAGCAAAAAATACCTACAATGAATTAATTTTAAAGTTGGTTTCATCAGGTATTAGAAACATATAATAAATATCGGATGCGACTTTTTAAAACTGAGTTTTCTTAGTGTAAGAAGAAAACTCCATTTATGAGTTCAAATTCAATTTTTTTGCGCGTACATGCACTTTCTCTTCACTTTTTATTGCGATTTTATCTATCTCTCTCCGCACTTTTCTCTTTTTCTTTCCATATCTGTTGTACTCTATCTTAACATAAATACGTCTAAAGTTCTCCAGTTTTAAAATTTGTATACCATTGTAAGAATATATTAATTTTGACCCAGATAAAGCTTTTATAGATGCAATTGGTCAAAACATTTATATATGAACACAAGGTTTTCCTTAAACAAATTTTAGCTTTAGTTCGTAAGTGTATGAAATCTTCGCCATTCGTAAAATAATATTGCTTTTGTTTTTCCTCTTTTCTCTATGATTGCAATTCATCTGCATTGGCTTTTAGGAACAACATCTGTAACAGCTATTGGAACTAAAATTGAAAACTCAAATTATCTGGACAAACGTCGCACCGGCTTTCCCTCAAAGCCCTCCGCATGGCCATGGCATTGAAAAGGTCTAGGTCGCAGCTTTGCTCGTCTGCGAGGGCCCACTGCTAACTGGCAACTGACAAAAGGCAATAGACCAAGCCCAGACCCAGACTCAAGCTCAGATCGTTAAAGACATTGGCTAAAACCAGGCCCAGCACCAGTCTGTGTGTAGATAAGGAAATGCCTTTTATTGGGTTTTCCTTTTGGTCTGCCCCTATTTGCTGATTAGTTACATAGATAATGAGGCCTGGGCGCAGACAAGGCTGTAATTTGGGGAGCGGCTGTTACTTTTAAAATAAATGTGCAGGTTTTCTTGCACTTTTATGTTCCCTCATTGAAAATGCATAATTAAGGGGTATACTCTGAGAGATTCCATGGACCGCATATGATCCATATAAATGATTCTACAATTAGATTTGAATGCAAAACTTTTATTATGTATGATAATATTTGGGTTAGGGTATTGCGCAACCAAAGATACTCCCATCTATTTTTTTTTTGGTTGATTTATATACCTTTAGTAAGACTTATATATCAGTCTATTTTTGTTACCAGCAGTTATTGTTCCATAATTTTCATTCTACGAATTTAAGTAACAACGACCGAAAACAGCATCCGTGAAATTTGAGGAAATACATTTTTATAAAATTGGCACAAACTTTGAACAAACTCCGCACCTAAGCTACAGTAATTAATTATAAACAATAGTTCAAAAAACACAAAAACAAAATTAACTTGAGTTTCTTTTGTAACCCGCATTTTGTGTTACAGTGGACGAATATTTGCAGAAGTAAGTGTACCATAAACAAAAACAAGAAAGAAACAAGACTGTGACCCTTTCAGTTTTTGAAACAGACCAAATATCGCACCTTCTAAACAACAAAATAGTCTTAGCGGACACATCTACATGGCGGACATTCCTCTAGGGTGGCCACTTCGTCCTAGACATCGAAAAAAAATTACCTTTATTCAGCGAACACTCGCTCTTTGAAGAATGTCCGGCCAAGACAGTTTGAATAAACAATGCCTGTAAAATTGGGCTATTGATGTTAGTTTGCAATATTCTCGACAAAATGAATAAACGCTATTTAAGGAAATACCAAAACTGGCAAAAAAACGAAAGTTTTAAAATTTGTAATTGTGCTATATTTTGCCGTTGATTTTCGGTCTGTTATTGTTTTCTTTATCATTGGTAAATTATCAATAATTAAATGTTGAAGAAGATGCCACAAACCAGGCTGAGGCCCAACGACAATCAAAGGGATTTCATGATAGGAGATTGATTTGCTGTTTTCACCTATTGTTGCTATTTTTATACTCGGTGCCCTATGGGTATCAAGAGTATATTGGGTTAGTGACAAGAGCAAATGTATGTAACACCCATAAGGAGGCGTGGCCGACCCCATAAAGTACGATTTAAAGCACACTCAGCCAAGCTACAGTACTGAATTTTGAGACAAAGTTAGAATATGTTTATAATGGATTATGTTTATATATGGATTATAAACATGGAAGTTATACACATTTCAAATTCCAAAAGTTGAGAGGCGTATCTTTTTTTTTTTTTTTTTTATTATTTATTTTCGCCGGAATCGTTCAGTTCCTTCTGAACATAACCGGACGTTTAACATTTGGAGGGGAAGTATGGTACTGGCGTATCTATAGCGTACGCTTGCTTGCTGTTCTCACCCCACACACGGCAACATTTACACAGTGTTTCTCACACTTGTGAAGAGCGTGGCTCAGTGGTTAGAGGGTTGAACTCGCGTGCATGAGGTTCGATTCTCGAGACTATTTTTTTTTTTTAATTGTTTTTATAATTTTTTTTTAAAAATAACTTAAAATTGGCGAGTGCGTTGTTACTGTTGTTATACCCTTTTCGAGGGTATATTCATTTTGAACAGGAGTTTGTAACGCCTCTTAGGAGGCGTGGCAGACCCAACAAAGTATATATCTTTCTGATTAGCATCGACAGCACGATCGTCTGTTTGAACCTAAAATAATTTCTTATTTTTCAATGAATCTTGGTATATGTACATACTCCCAATGCCCACAAGCTATAAGTATATAAGTCAGAACTAGCTTGACCACTATATCATTTAGATGCCAAAGGATGAAAAGTTTTCTTCTAAACTTGTAAGGGTATGACAACTTCGTCTCGACGAATTAACCTTGCTTTCATGTTCTTGTTCCTATTTTGCGCTCTTGTCTATGTGTGAACTCGCTGTCTATATTATTTGCGTTAACAACACTAAGCTTAACGAAGACTCTAGATGTCAGTTATGAAGTTAGTTGAAATCCCAAATGTTATTGTGAGAAATTAAAAAAAATTAGATTCGAAGATAGTCATGATAAGGTTCACGGCAAGGTTTTTTCCAAAAGAGACTTTTTAATAACATTTTTCTATTGCACAATTGTAGTTGGCGAGAGAAGCGCTTTACTGTAACTTGATTTTTTATACCCCATATATATATGATTCCATGAATCAAAACTAGCGATCAGTCTAAAATATTTTAGCTTCATCTTATTCCTTTTGAGCCTTTTTCTTATTTTTATAGGCGCGATAATATTAAAGCTTAATATCCATTCCACCGTCATTCTTTCTCTCTCCGTCTCTCCTTGTATGTCTCTACGTAACGTCATCATACAAGATTTGATCGTTATAAGTTTTGGTGTACTTCCATTCTTTATTCACTTCACTTTTTTCCTTGCTTCATGTTTAGCTTTGGCTTCTTTATAATGTTGTGCAAGCGAAAATTAAATTCATTTTAGATATTATTCCCAGCAAACATGACTGACACTAAATAAAGATACATGAGTTACAGATAGAGAAACATAGAGATTGGACTCTCTGAAACTGTCCATAGATTCTAACGATATCAGGGCAACAGCAGTGGGAGCTGGATAAACAGATAACTAAGACAGAAACGAACCAACATGTGTAAGCCTGTGCTTCCTAGCTTGACAATTCACCTCCTGCTTCTTTTTGCTTTTTTATATATATGTATATACCTCCATTTCTTTGTCGCACCAGAAAACTTGATGTTCCTCTCCAACTCTCTTCATCTTGTTTTTCTCTCCCACATTCTCTCTTCCACTCAATCTCTTTCTCTGTCTTAGTCTCTGCCTCTGTCTATGTGTCACTCTCTTTCTCTGTGTTAGTTGTGTTTTATGCATATTTTGTGGCCATTGAAGTTGCCTGTTTTGCGCTTATCTTTGACTTAAATAAATTTAACGCTCGTGTATTTCTTTTTAACACCAGCATCACAATCCCCAATCTGACCAAAACTCTACATGATCGCAAACACCAACAACAAATAGCAAAAACTGCGACATACTGCCCAAATATCCTCAGCTTTTGCTGCAGTTGCTATTGTTATTGTTGTTGTTTTTCTTGCTGCTGCTTCAGTTGATGCTGCAGTTGCTGCTGTTTTTATTGTTGTTACATCTATCCTCCAATCGCTTGGCAGGCATCTTTATCTCGCCAGCCACCCTCTTCGGTTCTTTGCTTCATTTATGCCCGCTGTCTATGTTTTGGTTACTTGCATCTTGTTGAACATTGTCTGAATTTATTGCCACATTAATAAAATTTACAGCTAATAAAAAATGCATCGAGGTCTTGCAATGACACATATTAACTGCTCCTCGAGGCTGTTTATCCCTCGTTCGAGCACAATTCTTTAATTTTGAGCCCCACTTCTGTCTATTCATTATTGACTGAATTTAAATTATAATTTTCGAGCCAGCAACTGGCATTAAGTTGAGCTGAAGTGCTCAATACAAAACTCAATTAATAAAGTTGTTGATTGAAGTCTAGGTAAACTGTGTTAAGCGCCTAACATATATTAATAAGTAAAGCGACTCTAAGTCAAACATATACAGCTCAAGCAGCTTTCATATAATGTAAATTATGTTGCAAACATAATAACGTTCAACTCTGTTTTAGTTTCAACAACATAAAGAACCCCCAAATATTCTAAATAATGCGTTTAAAATGCTCTTTCATGTATCTACAGTTTTTTGCAGCCCTATATTGCTAAGTACCTTCTTTAACTTTCTAGTGATATTTGATTAACCTTAACGTTTTCGTGTCTTTTGCTGTAGAAAGAAAAGTTTCCCATTTTTTGAATGTCTTTAAATAAAAAATTTACAATATTATTTAACTATTAACCAGAAACTATTCGCCTATAAGATATCCAGTGACCTTAGGTTTGACAACAGAACCACATATAATATTAAGAGTGAATCTTCTGGTATTATAGTACACAAATGTTTCGTATACTTACGGACTGGCCATTAGTGTACATTAGGATTCCCTTTGCCTATTAGAATGTCTGTATACTCTTCAGCGTAATGCCTACAGGGTATAACAACTACAACAATTGCAATTGATTTTTTAAAGAAAAGAAAGAAGAAGACGTAACCAACAATTACAACGGTACTTGCTGCATAGAAAGCAAAGAAATGTATGAGAATGATGAGAAGGGGCAGAAGTGATAGCGAGAGAGGAGCGACAAGAAAAGATTCCTAAAGTGAACCTCAACGAGTCGAGCAAACAAAATGCTTAACAAAGGTCACAACATTGACATTGAACAAGACTTTAAAGAGGCAAACATCATAGAAACGAGAGGCAAAATAAAAAATAGAGAAATGAGTTGGATGGTTGGTAGGATGGTTCGTTGGTTGTTTGGTTGCATGGATGTTTGAATGTTTGGAGGAGGGGAAAGACATGGAAGACAGTTAAGAATGTAAATATTACTTTGGTAAACGTTGTTTAATATGCAATTACAGACAATAGCTCAAAAGAGTTTTCGAGTCTTATAAAGATCAACAATAAAATATTGATGCGAAAGGGTATAGAAGGTGAATGTAAGAAGAGAACAGGGAAACTTCGGATGCAACATGGGGTTATGGTTTCAATCGAGTACCGTTCTTGGCCAGTCAATCAAAACGTTTAAAATTAAATTATACGATGACAAACGAAAAGAATTTTTTCCTTCTGATTTGATTTTTTTGGTTTTCGGTGTGCCTCTGCTTAGGTTTCTTCTTTTGCGTTTTCTACTTATTCTCCTTTTCGTCTGTGAAAAGCGCAAGGCTTTTCAATGACCCTTTGCGTTATGTTCTTTCCACAAATCAATCATTGCTGTCGGAGTACAACGTTCTCCCACTATATGTATATATTTCTCTCTCATGATTTTCTTTCTCCATCTCCTTCTTTCATTTTGTTTCACTCTCTCTCTCTCTCTCTCTCTCTCTTTTCGCGTTACACATAATTATGCTGTAATTGATATTTTCTACTTCTACACCCAACCCTCTCTATGCTTCTATCCCTCCCACTATTCTCTGCCGCTGTCATTCTGTCGCTCTTTTCTGATTTTTGGGCGTCGCAACATTTCAAAAGAAATCAAAATTTGTAACGCCTTTTGATGGCCCCTTTTTCGAAGACACCGCCAGGCGTATATTTATTGTTGTTCTTCTTCATCTTTTGTAGCTAGAACATGCATTTATGTGCATAGTTTGCATAGCATAATGTCTTTACCTAACAGTTCTTCAATTGTCGTTTTTCAACTAAAGACTGAAGGCTAACTCCTTTACTCGTTTCTCTTGCAACTCTTGCTGCACTCGATGCATCGATGCTTAAACGCTTACAGGGTTCTCGACATTACCGTTATACATACATATACTATGTTCATAATATGCATACATACATACATATGTACATAGTGTTCAAAGAAACGCAACATTGTTAACTCTTTGGTTGTATTGCTGCATTGTCTATATTGTTGTTACATGACGAGTAGTTGAATTATGGAAATTAGACGAAGCAGGAGAAGAAATTATTCTAAGGGAACTGCTCAACAATTTTGTAGAACATTTCTTAATTTCATTAAATTCTTATTAATCTTCAATTTCCCTTTTAGGTGAAAGTATTCAAGTATTCGCCAATTTTAAGTTAATTTTACCATATAAATTTATGCATTATATATTTGTTATATATGATCTGCCTGCAACTAATACAAGTACTTTGCAAAAAAAATGAAGCCTCTAGCTCTTGTAGTCTCAATGATCTGTGTGTTCATACGAACGTATGATCGACTCGGCATTGATCCTGAGTCAGAATATATATACTTTATGGGGTCGACCACGCCTCCTTATGGGTGTTACATACATTTGGTGCTGTCACAAAGTCAATATACCCTTGGTACCCAATGGGCACCGGGTATAAAAATGACATTGCGCCATGCGCGTTTCAGTTGCCATAGGTAATAAGGATACAAATATAGAAGCAGTATTTACAATTATCTATTATTTCAAAATATTTCGAAAGAAGAAAAAGCGAACCGCCGAATCTCTAACGATGATAGCAAAATTGATCAATTTTAATTTGAAAATAATGTTTTCATTTTTTCATCAATATACTCATATATGTACGTACACATACATACATATGCATGCATATTTTGCATGTGGAAAATAGTTGACCAAAAATGTTGTTTGATTCTTTGCTAAACATTTGTTAAAAAGCCTTTTTTTGTTCTCAACAACGAATAATTATATGATAATATAACACAAGAAGATGCCGATTAAAATAATTATATTTAATCATATCTTGTAAGATTACCAATGGTATAGTATCGAACTCAATAGTATTTATACATTAATATAATACTTGTGAATCGTTAATAAATAGCCTAAACCTCAATATGAATTATAGAAGAAATCTGGTCAAAATACAGATTTACTTATAATAAACTTGTATGTTCTTTAAGCTATTTGGTTACAATTTTCAATATTCACTAATATTGGACTAGTTCTTATGGGAGTGAACTGTCAAATATGAAAGTTTGCAAAGGTAGGAAATCATCGGTAAACCGATAATGACATTTCGATCTTAATTTTTATTAGTAAATGCTTAAATGTGGATTTAAGTGTAGTCACGCCTTCCAAATTTGTATAAAATTGGACCACTATATTATGAAATTGAGTCTTTTTACAAATATATTAGAATTATAAACTTGCAAGAGTATAAAATTTTTGGTGTACGCAAGATAAGATATCTTTCTTTTTTTCCTCTTTCCTTTTCTTTTTCCTTTTCTCATTTTCTTTTCTTTACCTTTCTTTTATTTTTTTATTCAGTCGGTCTGAGCGTTATCCATCATTAGACTCAATTTGTTAGCTACGCCTCAGAAATGACTTAGCAAGTATTAAGTTCACTTGTCTCGATTCTAACTACATGACAAACAAAACATGCTTAAATATGGGACTAAATATGTGTGTACGTACGTATTGGGAAAGGGCATAGAGAAAGAATAGCCTGAATAATGCATTCATTATATAGAATTACAGAAGAAAAAATAAAAAAACTGTCAAACTGTATCGAAATTGTACTTCCAGTAGCTCAAATAACAAACATGAAATTGTAAAACATTGAAACATTGGGTAACACACACACAGACACAGAAACATACGGACACGCATGCAAACATAGAGACACCCTCGATTGCAGTTCAATCAACTCAAAAGGGTCGCTCCAAAACTGTCAAAATGACTCTCGACCAGACTTCATCTCTGCTTCTGTTTTTGCTTCTGCTTCTGCCTCTCCCTCCGACTTGTGTGTAGATCACAGTATTTGTCTATGTCTGTGACTATGTCTCAGTGTCTGACATATGTCAAACTTTAGTTTCGTAATTAGCTCCTAAAACTTTTGATAGCCCGAACTGCACGCTGACAATTTGCAAGTGTCATTTTGATATTTGGCGGCAAGTCTCCAAAGTCTACAAAAGTCTCTAGATAAGTCTTACTAGGGTTAATGACAACGTCGCCACTTATTGCCAAACGTTGTCTGGGAGCAAATATGACAACTTAAAACACACACATGCACACGTTCATAATACTTTGCAGAGGTATATTCATTTTGACTGAAAGTTTGTAAGTACAGAAGCATTTGTGGTAGACTACGTAATATATTTTATATTATATTTTTATTATTGAGGTTTCTTTAATCAAAGAACACACTTCACTTTAAATTAATTCGATGAATAGTAGTAAATCACATAAAAGATTGGTCGAATACTCATATTCATTTAATTCATTTAGCATTACATTTAAAAGTGTATAATAATTTTGGCGTTTCGAAGATAGAATATTTCACTAGTGTTATATTTGTTCTAGCCTTGAAGTTCCAGGCCTACAACTCATTTTTAAGAGAAACAAGTAAGACTATATAATACCCAAAGAGGTTTCTATTTCTATATATTTATATTTATATATTTATTTAGCTCGTGCCATTTTTAAATTAATTCCAACATATATATATATTTATTAGCATTAATATAATTAAGGATTATATATTTTATTATATTTACTTATATTGTGATTAAAAAAAAAACAAGTAAGAAAGTTATAGTCGAGTGTGCTCGACTATATAATACTCGGTGACCAAAGTTATATTATATAAACTTGATCTGCCTGCAAATACTACAAGCATTTTGCAATGAAGTCTCTAGCTCTTATAGTCTCCGAGATCTGTGTGTTCATACGGACGTACAGACAGACAGACGGACATGCTCCAATCGACTCGGCTGTTGATCCTGAGTCAGAATATATATACTTTATGGGGTCGGCCACGCCTCCTTATGGGTGTTACATACATTTGCTCTTGTCACTAACCCAATATTACCCAATGGGCACAGAGTATAAAAAAATAGTCTCGAGATTCGAACCGGGGACCTCTTGCACTCAAGTTCAACCCTCTAACCACTAAGCCACACTAATTACAAAACACTAAGATATTGTTGCCGTGTGTGGAGTGATAACAGCAGGCAATCGTACGCTATAGAGACGCCTCTCAAATTTTGGTATTTGAAATGTGTATAACTTCCATGTTAATTATTCGATCTGTACCAAATTTGCACACAACGTCCAGGCAAACATATTTAATACAACGGTGGATACAAGCCTGTCACTACATATTTTAATATTAATCAATTTCTGTACAATAATTGCAAACTCAATTATAAAATATTTATAAATAATTTTCTTATAAAGTTCATATACAGTTTAACTTTGTATTTTTTTACTTGGGCTCTCTTGTACTAACAATGTAAGAAACTTTGTAGTTTCGCTTTGTACTTTTCAATCTATTTGTTACCAAGTAGTATTCCAACATAAATGCACAATTTCTCATTTACCATTTTCTGTTTTCCATTTTCCATTTCCTATTGTGATTAACAAGAAGAGGGAAATCAGAGCCACACTCTGATCACGCTAATCAACAGAAATTAAAATCAATTAAAACTGAACTACAAAACAAATAAAAAATTGTTTGTTTAACCAACTGCACAGCACACTATACTGACTTTATTGCTTCCATTGCAGCTGTAAAATCAGCGAGTGGCATATTTGACAATTCTATTATGTCAGGAATTAAATATTCCATGCACACGGACGCTACGGACACAGTGCCTATAAAATTCTAATGGGTGAGTTTATCTAAAAATAAACTATGCGCCAGCCAGTGGAAGACGCCTCTTTATGGTTATATGCTTCTCTTATCCAATCATTCGCTAATCGAGGGAGAAGACTCGTATCAAATGCTTGGGATCTGCAACTGAATTTTGACTTTAATGTGTGGTAATTATGAAAAATAAACTTGAGCAGGCATAAAGATAAATTGCTTCTGGTCTTAAAGATGAACCTTGCTCTGTCCAGCCTTTTACTCATCACCTACTCCATCTCCATTCCTCGCCCCACTATATTTTTTCAAGTTTTTAGTCCTGACTGGTCAGATGTGATGCGTTGCGATGCGATCGGATAAGCTTTATTTTAGTCTATCCCTCTTATTCTATATATCTTTATGTCCCAGTCTCTTTGTGTGGTTTTCCAATTTCCTATTAAACCCCCAACCCCCTTCAAATCATTTCCCTTTAAATTACACTGTCCTTGGTTCGCTCCCCACTCTTTATACATAATTCAGTCAGTTCTCTGACAGCTTCATGCAACGAGTTGGCTGCACGTTCAGAGGTATAGCTCGAGCTGAAGCTGTAGCTGTAGCTGTAGCTGTAGCTGTAGCTGTAGCTGTAGCTGATGCTGAAATTGGTGTGACTTTTTGGAGTCGGTTTTGTGACAGTCCAGGAGCAAAGAGAAGAGCGAAAAACGGAGGGAGTTATACAGTAAGGTTCTTTTTTTGCATAATTTTTTTGCATAAAAATTGTTTACCATTGTTTTATGTTGGTTGTCTATAAAATTTCATATATGTCTGCAACTGACAGTTTAGTTATACATACGTATATATATCTATGTATATATAAATACACGAGAGTAGAAGTGTTCTCCATTGTAGACAAAGTTTTCAATTGAAAATATTCTTGTTTAATAAATAACAAATATAGTTGATTAAATCTTCCATCATTTTTTTCTGGATACTCTGTCGAAAATATAAAAAATCTATGAAGTTTAATGCATATATACTATATAGTATAATATGAAATATGATGTGATTTTGCACTGCTTAAACTGTATTTTTTTACTTTACATCTTTGTCATAATATTTATAAAGAGATTATAATTGCATTTTGTAAAAATTGTTGACACTAATGTCGGTTATTTGAAGTTCTCACAACATTTGATATCATGGCACTACCTAATATAAAATCCCAAAATTAAAACTTCCCAAGTGCATACAAATTTCATTGTGTAGTGTGTGTGTGTATGCATGTACGCATTGCGCAAACACATTTAGTGCCAACAATAACAGTAACAACAATGAGAAGAACCCTCAAAAGTTGCACAGTTCAAACTCTATGCAAATATTTAACTCAAGAGCCCAGTTTGTTCAGGTGACGAGTCAAAATAGGAAACAAAATACAGTCCAAGGATGTGATTACTCAAAATATCATAATATTGACTATGAAACTATGTACATATGTATATAATGTATATAATTTTTTTTATTTTCTTATTTTGCCTGCCAATTTTTGAACATTTTTCCATTTTCATTTTAACAGAAAAAAACTTAAACTTCAAAAGAAAATGCCGTCTCTATATATCTCGTGCACACATTCTACAACTTTTGAAAACTCCACACCCGTAAACTGAACATTTGTGCTCTTTATTCCTATCATTTCATTTGTACCTTTCTTCCGTTGCTCTATCTCTACGCCTTCCTCTATGTACGCCGGCAAAGACGTTTTAATTGTTTCATTGCATTTTTTCGGCTTTCGTGTGCCTTCTTACGTTGCGTGTTACGTCGTGTTGTGTAATTGCACCTATATTGCTGTCTTTTTTACTCCCCCAACTACTCAGCTCTTGTAAAATCTCTAACATCAAACATGGAAACGAGGTCAACATTGTTTTGGGCCATGTTTTTGTTGCCGGTTGTCGAATTTATTGTTGCTCTTGTTATTGTTGTTTGCTGTGGTTTCTGCTGTGAAGTCAATTTTAAATTATCGGTCAACTTTCGGGTTGTCGTCTGTCAATAATTAATCAGATAAATATGTTGTACTGTAATCTTGTGAAGATAAAAAATAAGAAAATCCTACGCAGAAAAGGTCAAGGCATGTTTACGAGTTTGTGCGCAATAATAACAAATAAAACTACAAAAATTACAGCTACAGCAGTGACAGAGGTAACAACAGCAACAAAATTTATTATAAATAATAAAAAAAATTTATTCACTTACATTACGTTCTTGCCAAAAATTGTTAACTATATTTTGTGAAATAGAATTGTCTGTCTACCTCCGTTATTAAATTTATTTTGCAGTTATTGCGAAATTAGAAACGATACAAAAAATCGCGTCAAATACTCGTGCAGACTATTATTTGGAAGCTGACGTTGACGTCCGCATGTGCGGAAATGAAAATGTGCACTGCTTGAAAGAAAGGCAAGCCGCTGTAGCAGCAAAAGTAAAGTGCAGCGCTGTGCCTCCAACGGGTAGAGATCGCCGTGAGAGATCTGTACTTGCATGAGTTGCGAGTGAAAGAGATAGAAAAGGAGACAGTAAGATAGTGAGAGAGCGCACGCGTGCATGCTGTAAGCCGGTGTGCCGTCTTGTGGGAAAGAGAGCACGAGCCAATGTTTCTCAACAGCTTGAGCAACATGTTGATAGCACACTTTATGTTGCCAAGACAGAGATATTTAATAGAATTGGTTGTGCTTGTGCTTTCATTCTAGGTATTTATTATTACAGCAAGACAGTTTTGCTTATTTAGCCGGAACTGGAATTGAAATGTTCAACTGGAACTGAAAAACTGCAGATGAAGCTGCAAACAAAAACGAATTCTCACACTGAGAATCAGGCTAATAATCACAAATATGAAAGATTTTTAATTATGATGATGATACGGTTCCCCAACACCTGCTTTTACTCCCTACAATTTACAACCAATGAGAACACAAGCAACAGCACTTCACATTTATAGATACACACCATTCAAACACTTGCACACATTCATATACAAGTGAATTCACCATACCTTTGGCATACCACACCTCTCACATAGTTGTCCGGTAGCCTGAGAAACTTTTGAATTGTTTCATAAAATGCACAAACTTGCAGTTAATTGTGTCAGTCGAAGTCAGACAAGAAAAGACGTCCGAAATGAAGCCATTTTGAAGACGATATACAAAATTTGTAGTCAACACTCTACACTCTACAGTAGACAGTCCACAGAGTCTACAGTCTTGGGTGCACAGTCCTCGATCTGCTCAGTTACTGTTTTTCTTCATTTCCATTTCAATTCCGTCTCATTCTAGCATCAGGTTATATGCTAATAGCAACAAGGATCTTTGCAATCACATCGCATATGTATACGATATATACTTACATATATATATAATTTATGCACAGCTTATTGGCAGCTGTTGTTGATGTTTTTGCTGTTGTTGCTGCTGCTGGTACAGAGGAAGATTTCCATAAATTTCATATGCAATGTGAAGTTTTTGGAGTGGGCGACGACGTCGTTTTTGACATTGTGAATGTTGACTTGAACTCGCCTCGAATAAAAATCGGGAAAGCAAGGTTAACTTCAGCGGGCCGAAGTTGTCATACCCTTCTCGTCTTAGAAGTAAACTTTTCATTTTAAGACTTAATTTTTGACCGTTCCATTTTATGGGAGCTAAATGATATAGTATTCCGATCCGGCCGGTTCCAACTTATATACAGCTTAAGGGTGTTGCGAGTATGTCATTGTAATAGCTTAAAAACTGAAAGACTAGTTTGGGATGAAATAGACGGGCAAATTGACAAAAGAAAAGATAGAATGACATGTATATTTGGATCAAGCTTTCAGTGCTGATCATGAATATATATACTTTGTTGTGTCTGCCACGCCTGTCCAAAATTGATATACCCTCTGCACGGGTATTAAAAATAAGGCAAAAATAGATATCAATGTTCAGCAAGCATGGTGAAATTTTCTACAGCACGACCTCGTTGTTGAGGATCAGCTAGAAGAACGAACATAAGAAGTAGTTTCGATTTAGGGTTGCGTGGAGCTAGGGATGCAGTTTGCCTGACAAATAATAAAAGATTCACGAATAATAAAAATATGTTTTGGCAACGAGCCGCTAGTCGTCTCTTGATCAAACAAGATCTCACATCGTCCAATCGATTATCATCTACAGTTCGATTTTAATGAGTTTGCGCGCGGCATCGGAATCAAAAAAAGCCACGCTTCACAAAGAGACGCCACATAAGCAGGTCACTTTTTTTGAGAAAGGCAACAAGAACTGAAAGTAAAAGATTACACACACTCTCTTCCTCGCTCTCTCTTTTTTACTCTTTTTGCCCTACTCTCACTCTCATGCATGATCAGTAGACAGGACAGAGACGACAACGACGACGACGATGATGCCTGGCCCAATTTCGCTTTTTAATGGGGTGCCAACGGCCGCTGCCAGCTTTCGTGCATGTGCCAAAAAAAAATAAAATAAATAAAAAACAAGTAAGAAAGTTATAGTCGAGTGTGCTCGACTATATAATACTCGGTGCCCAAAGTTATATTATATATAAATTTAGCTCGTGCTGCGCACTCGCCAATTTTAAGTTAATTTAAAAAAAAAATTTTAAAAAAAAAAATCGTCTCGGGAATCGAACCGCGGACCTCATGCACGAGAGTTCAACCCTCTAACCACCGAGCCACGCTCTTCACAAGTGTGAGAAACACTGAAAAAATGTTGCCGTCGTTTGGGGTGAGAACAGCAAGCAAGCGTACGCCTCTCAACTTTTGAAATTTGAAATGTGTATAACTTCCATGTTTATTATCCGATCTGTACCAAATTTGTACACAACGTCCAGATAACATATTCAGTGCTGTAGCTTGTCTGAGTTTGCTTAAAATCGTTTTTATCGATTTGTGGAGGCGGAGGGGGACGTGGTAAAAATCCAAAATAAACTTGATCTGCCTGCAAACACTACAAACACTATGCAAAAAAACACTATGCAAATTAAGTCTCTATCTCTTATAGTCTCCGAGATCTGTGTGTTCATACGGACGGACAGACGGACATGCTCCAATCGACTCGGCTGTTGATCCTGAGTCAGAATATATATACTTTATGGGGTCGGCCACGCCTCCTTATGGGTGTTACATACATTTGCTCTTGTCACTAACCCAATATACTCTTGGTACCCAATGGGCACCGAGTATAAATATGAAAAAGATTGTCCGATCGATCTTCTTGGCTCGGTTGATCAAATAAGTGGATTGATCGATCGATGGGATTGTTTGATGGATTGGAACGTTGAGATCATCTGATCGTTTGATAAATTCATCATTATTATGCTTGAATCTCTAGATATTTTTGTTCTCTCACTTGATTTTCACGCTCAATTAATGTTTATGACAAGTGATCGTGTCTCGGAGATAACTCAAAGCCAACTCTTTGAATTGCGAGTCCACTTCAGTTGCAGCTTCCTTCAGAATTTTTGCTGCATATACATACATATAGAAATACATATGTACACACTTAGAAAGTTAGCGATTTGCCGATTTATGATTTGAATTTATGTCTTGCCTCCTGCTTGAGATGCGAAAATCAAATTTTGATTGATGTTATGACCTCTGCAACGGAGTCGCATTCGAAGCGCATTTCATGAACGCTATAAAATAAGGGACAACTAGAATAGTATACATGCAACTGTAACATACCCTATATCCTAAATTATATTTATTTACCAAAGGTGGTCTCTCCTCCATTGGCCTCTAAAATACATTTACACATGCTTAATATACCCTTCTTTAGCCATTTTAATTGGATTACGGGGTATAATTATGTAAACGGAAAGAGTAAACAATGTGATGGATTTTAGTACTGTGGGAAATGAGTAGGAAATCGAGTCACTGATACGAGCAGTATCAATCTATATATATACTTGTCAATTTGTATAGACTTTCAAATGCATTTAATTTTAAACTTAACTTGAATAAATTGATGAGAAATAAATAAAGTACTTTAATTATACTAATGACGGTTTTTATATCCTTTAGTAACATTTGTACTACAATACTTGATATGAATGTGAAGTATGATGCGATAGATATGTATGCAAATCTTTGATAAAACCTTTTTTAAACGTTTCATCTGATGTTAATAAGATTATTATGAAAATCTACGACTCTTTTTTTCTCCTGGCACTTTTATTAATACAATATTTGGTAAATAAAATATATTTAAGTAAGTGTTGGTTTTAATCTCAGATCCCAGGTCAATTTGGCCCAGAATTTGCAGCTACACCAGTTGGCCAAATTAACTCCAGTTCATTCTCCTTCCTTTCCAATTACTCCATGTGTACCTCTCTCCCACTTGACCGTAGTCGAGACTCGAAATTTGAATTGACAGATTAAAACGAAGTCCTCTTCGCTGCCTCTCGAAATCACTGCACACTTTTTTCCTACAATTTTCCACCCACACATAGAAAACTCTCAACTAACCGCGGTGTTGGAGGGAGGAGATGTGCAATGTGCAAATGCGACTAAAATTCATGGTCGAGAGTTGGTTCTACAGTTGCAACAGCTGGAACTACATTTTGCCGCTGTTCACCGTAAGTGAAAGCAGGTTAAATGCTAATAAATTGCAACGAATATAATACAACTATAAACGAATGACTCATATAAGGAATATTTATACAGGTACAATATAAAGGTAAAATGTATGTTGTATGCTTAAATTATAAATAATAAATATTTTACGTTATATAAATTAACTTTGCTAATTAATCATTTCTTTTATCAAAAAAAAATATATTTCCACACCCTTCCTTGGACAGTAGCTCAGTTTTAAGAAGAAAGCAAAGTGAGTTAGAAAATGTGATAGAAATATAGTGGTCCAGTCCCTCTTGCTCGGACTTTTAATATCTACCTCTAGGTTGATCCAGATAGGTTTACAACTGATATATAAGTTAGGCTAGAAACAGATGGAGAGACTGATACTGTGTGTAAGTTCAAAAATAAATACTTTATTGCCTTAACAAAGTCTAATTAATTGACAAGTGTATAAAATCAAAAGCAGATTAGAATAATTTTGTAGATTGATATGCACTTTTATTCAAAAAGAGTGTGAGTTATAATATAATTTTAAAGTGATTATGAAATAAATTAATTTTAAAAAAAATTGATTAATGTAAATGCAAAGTGTATGCAGAAATACACAGATGTTTATAAAAATGTTCAATTCACATCATATAAATGATCGGTTGAACCTTACAGGATTTTGCCATCACAGGTTTTTGCCAAGGTTGATACAAAGTGAACTGCTAAATTGTATAGCTCTCACAATAGATGTGGGCTAACTTGGGACACTAAATCTTATAGCTGTTATAAGAACGAACGATCAAAAAGTAATTTTTTATATGTACATACAACTTTTTTGTTGAATTGTGTTGAATAAGTTGAAGTGTTTTAAAGAAAATGTTAATTTTCTAGTTTTACGTATATATTTCTAATACATATAAATTATGTATAACCCTCAGACGAGATGTCTACAAAGTAACGCGCTTTTAATCTTTTATGGCAGGCGCTGAGCAAGTGTATCAAATTGGTTAAATTTATTGTATGTACCGAAGTGATATTCTTTCATTTGTGAATAAACAGCAGTCAGAAGGGCTTACCTGGATTTTACGTGAAGTAAAACTGCGTCCGACATATACAAAAGTATGGCAAGTATGGAGAAAGAGGGATAGAGAAAAAAAAGTTAGTGAAAATCACTTAAACGATGTCGCGACGTGCTAATGAGTTTTGTTAGTGCCAAAAAATAGAATTCGAATTCAAGAATCGAGTGTTGGCTATTGAGTATACGATGAATGGATGTGAAAGTGTTTGAAGATTTATAAGAAGAGGCAACACTACAAGCAACAACTCAGGCACCGGGCGCAGTCGCAATTAGTTCACGGGAAAGTGAAATGTTCTCAAAGAGAAGGCTGCTTGAAGATAAAGAGGGATATAGACAAAGAGAGAGAGAGAGAGAGAAAGAGAGAGATTAAGAGAAGAAAACGACTGCGAAGCAAAGTATAAAACACTTTAACGCTTGTGGGTTATAAATCACAATGAGACATTAAATACGGTTAAGAGCTTCGTGTTCGTTTTTGTGTTCGTATTCATGTTCGTATCCTGTCAAAACAAAATTCGCTAAAAATGTGTGTGAGCAACGGTTAAATAATAATGTCTTGGCCAACAAAAAAAACAGAAACTGGAAACCCAAAATGGGGCCTAAACTAAAGAAATTACAACTTCTTGTAGGTTAAGGTAAACGCCACACAAAATAACCGTTCCAAAATTATTCTAATCTGCTTTTGATTTTATACACTTGTCAATTAATTAGACTTTGTTAAGGCAATAAAGTATTTATTTTTGAACTTACACACAGTATCAGTCTCTCCATCTGTTTCTAGCCTAACTTATATATCAGTTGTAAACCTATCTGGATCAACCTAGAGGTAGATATTAAAAGTCCGAGCAAGAGGGACTGGACCACTATATTTCTATCACATTTTCTAACTCACTTTGCTTTCTTCTTAAAACTGAGCTACTGTCCAAGGAAGGGTGTGGAAATATTTTTTTTTTTTTTGATAAAAGAAATGATTAATTAGCAAAGTTAATTTATATAACGTAAAATATTTATTATTTATAATTTAAGCATACAACATACATTTTACCTTTATATTGTACCTGTATAAATATTCCTTATATGAGTCAGTCGTTTATAGTTGTATTATATTCGTTGCAATTTATTAGCATTTAACCTGCTTTCACTTACGGTGAACAGCGGCAAAATGTAGTTCCAGCTGTTGCAACTGTAGAACCAACTCTCGACCATGAATTTTAGTCGCATTTGCACATTGCACATCTCCTCCCTCCAACACCGCGGTTAGTTGAGAGTTTTCTATGTGTGGGTGGAAAATTGTAGGAAAAAAGTGTGCAGTGATTTCGAGAGGCAGCGAAGAGGACTTCGTTTTAATCTGTCAATTCAAATTTCGAGTCTCGACTACGGTCAAGTGGGAGAGAGGTACACATGGAGTAATTGGAAAGGAAGGAGAATGAACTGGAGTTAATTTGGCCAACTGGTGTAGCTGCAAATTCTGGGCCAAATTGACCTGGGATCTGAGATTAAAACCAACACTTACTTAAATATATTTTATTTACCAAATATTGTATTAATAAAAGTGCCAGGAGAAAAAAAGAGTCGTAGATTTTCATAATAATCTTATTAACATCAGATGAAACGTTTAAAAAAGGTTTTATCAAAGATTTGCATACATATCTATCGCATCATACTTCACATTCATATCAAGTATTGTAGTACAAATGTTACTAAAGGATATAAAAACCGTCATTAGTATAATTAAAGTACTTTATTTATTTCTCATCAATTTATTCAAGTTAAGTTTAAAATTAAATGCATTTGAAAGTCTATACAAATTGACAAGTATATATATAGATTGATACTGCTCGTATCAGTGACTCGATTTCCTACTCATTTCCCACAGTACTAAAATCCATCACATTGTTTACTCTTTCCGTTTACATAATTATACCCCGTAATCCAATTAAAATGGCTAAAGAAGGGTATATTAAGCATGTGTAAATGTATTTTAGAGGCCAATGGAGGAGAGACCACCTTTGGTAAATAAATATAATTTAGGATATAGGGTATGTTACAGTTGCATGTATACTATTTTAGTTGTCCCTTATTTTATAGCGTTCATGAAATGCGCTTCGAATGCGACTCCGTTGCAGAGGTCATAACATCAATCAAAATTTGATTTTCGCATCTCAAGCAGGAGGCAAGACATAAATTCAAATCATAAATCGGCAAATCGCTAACTTTCTAAGTGTGTACATATGTATTTCTATATGTATGTATATGCAGCAAAAATTCTGAAGGAAGCTGCAACTGAAGTGGACTCGCAATTCAAAGAGTTGGCTTTGAGTTATCTCCGAGACACGATCACTTGTCATAAACATTAATTGAGCGTGAAAATCAAGTGAGAGAACAAAAATATCTAGAGATTCAAGCATAATAATGATGAATTTATCAAACGATCAGATGATCTCAACGTTCCAATCCATCAAACAATCCCATCGATCGATCAATCCACTTATTTGATCAACCGAGCCAAGAAGATCGATCGGACAATCTTTTTCATATTTATACTCGGTGCCCATTGGGTACCAAGAGTATATTGGGTTAGTGACAAGAGCAAATGTATGTAACACCCATAAGGAGGCGTGGCCGACCCCATAAAGTATATATATTCTGACTCAGGATCAACAGCCGAGTCGATTGGAGCATGTCCGTCTGTCCGTCCGTATGAACACACAGATCTCGGAGACTATAAGAGATAGAGACTTAATTTGCATAGTGTTTTTTTGCATAGTGTTTGTAGTGTTTGCAGGCAGATCAAGTTTATTTTGGATTTTTACCACGTCCCCCTCCGCCTCCACAAATCGATAAAAACGATTTTAAGCAAACTCAGACAAGCTACAGCACTGAATATGTTATCTGGACGTTGTGTACAAATTTGGTACAGATCGGATAATAAACATGGAAGTTATACACATTTCAAATTTCAAAAGTTGAGAGGCGTACGCTTGCTTGCTGTTCTCACCCCAAACGACGGCAACATTTTTTCAGTGTTTCTCACACTTGTGAAGAGCGTGGCTCAGTGGTTAGAGGGTTGAACTCGCGTGCATGAGGTCCGCGGTTCGATTCCCGAGACGATTTTTTTTTTTAAATTTTTTTTTAAATTAACTTAAAATTGGCGAGTGCGCAGCACGAGCTAAATTTATATATAATATAACTTTGGGCACCGAGTATTATATAGTCGAGCACACTCGACTATAACTTTCTTACTTGTTTTTTATTTATTTTATTTTTTTTTGGCACATGCACGAAAGCTGGCAGCGGCCGTTGGCACCCCATTAAAAAGCGAAATTGGGCCAGGCATCATCGTCGTCGTCGTTGTCGTCTCTGTCCTGTCTACTGATCATGCATGAGAGTGAGAGTAGGGCAAAAAGAGTAAAAAAGAGAGAGCGAGGAAGAGAGTGTGTGTAATCTTTTACTTTCAGTTCTTGTTGCCTTTCTCAAAAAAAGTGACCTGCTTATGTGGCGTCTCTTTGTGAAGCGTGGCTTTTTTTGATTCCGATGCCGCGCGCAAACTCATTAAAATCGAACTGTAGATGATAATCGATTGGACGATGTGAGATCTTGTTTGATCAAGAGACGACTAGCGGCTCGTTGCCAAAACATATTTTTATTATTCGTGAATCTTTTATTATTTGTCAGGCAAACTGCATCCCTAGCTCCACGCAACCCTAAATCGAAACTACTTCTTATGTTCGTTCTTCTAGCTGATCCTCAACAACGAGGTCGTGCTGTAGAAAATTTCACCATGCTTGCTGAACATTGATATCTATTTTTGCCTTATTTTTAATACCCGTGCAGAGGGTATATCAATTTTGGACAGGCGTGGCA
>JBAMBR010006174.1:0-30768 GCA_037044475.1 Zaprionus obscuricornis | reverse complement strand
CACACACACACATCTGCAAATTGTTCATAGAAAAGCAGCAAAAACAAATAACTAAAAAAGTTAGCGTCAAGTATGCTCGACTATAAGATACCCAGCAGGCAAATAAGTGTCGACTATTTGAGCTGCAAATTTCTATATGTAGCATAAGAAATTGTATAACTTTTATTTTTTATTAGAAAATCTGCAGCAAATTTTAATAGATTTTTCATTTTTATCCCTAAAATAAGTAATACAAAATTTATGCAAAAATCCAGCATATATATATATGCTGGATTTTTGCATAAATTTTGTATTACTTATTTTAGGGATAAAAATGAAAAATCTATTAAAATTTGCTGCAGATTTTCTAATAAAAAATAAAAGTTATACAATTTCTTATGCTACATATAGAAATTTGCAGCTCAAATAGTCGACACTTATTTGCCTGCTGGGTATCTTATAGTCGAGCATACTTGACGCTAACTTTTTTAGTTATTTGTTTTTGCTGCTTTTCTATGAACAATTTGCAGATGTGTGTGTGTGTGTGTGTGTGTTTGCATCAAAAGTTGAAACGTTTCGCACTTATCAAATCAAATGTCAATTCATTCAAGCGTAACACATCATATTTTATGCAAAGCTGTTGCTGTTGTTGCTGACTCTCTACACTTTCATGCATATCGAATCATCAATAGCAGCAGCGGCAGCAACATTTCGTATAGCATCATCAAAATTTTGGGTAACGGCATCTTCCGGCTATATTCCTTGCTGATACTGTGCGACCATCTTCAAACGTCACCTGTTCCCAGGGAAATTAAGTAGTTTTTGGTTACGCTTTGATCTTTGCTTTGCCAACTATTGACAAATGTTGAGTCTGGCCTAAGTAAATAGTCAGCCGCATGGGAAAGTCAAACATGTTTAGGCCCCTTTTAGTATAACATACACAGCACGCCGCATGCCGTATGCAGCACGAAGCATACAGACATGGCAAAAGGCAAATACATAATAATATGAATGCGCGTGCAGATATGTATGTAACTACTGCTGCTGCTGCTGCTGCTGCTGTTGCTACTGACTTACGGCCGATTATATAGACGATTGCATGCTGCTTATTATTTATATTTTGGCAACACTTGGTAGCATTTGGTGCTTTGCTGCTTGCTTTGCTATTGACTTGGTTTGCTGGGTAAACAAGAAGCGTGTAACACGAATGTTTATTATGTAATTTAATACGTTCAGCTAATGGCAATCGACGGACGCTCGCTGCTAGCAAACATTTGACAGTTTGCCAGTGTTCAATGCGTATCGCTTTACTTTGGGGACCAAACATATCGTAGTCCAACTCACTAATGAAACATTTTTGATTTAACTCTAACATTAAATATTAATTGTTTATACTAATTGTTTTGGCATTTTCTAGCGTCTGCATAATTCGCATAATTACATTAATAAACAATAAGGGGAAAAAAAATTGAAAAAAAAATCAGAAAAATTAAATAAAATAAAATAAAAATAAAATAGATTTTATATTAAATCAATTTTATTTTTAGCTGCAAGTATAATCTAAAATTTACAGTCACTGCCAAAGTATTTGCCAAGCATTGAACATCAATTTTTATATTATTAAAATCACTTGCAATACATTATTTTTTTTTTCTCCTGCTGCTGCTGCTGCTGCTACTTCTGCTACTTCTTCTAGCTGTGACTTACATATCAATCGATTTACACACTTATATGTTCGCATCTTACTTCATTTCTCATTTGTATCCCATGAACTTCTGCTGCCAATGTGACTGTGACCCTACACATTCTCCCCTGTGCTCTTACCCTTGCATAGCAGCGTATTTGTTTATACAAGCGACGCAAAGGGATGCAGCACAGCGCTGAAGTAAAGAAAAGAAAAATAATGTCTGTCCATTTATTAAAAAGGCTTGCAAATGTGTATTTACTTGTTTGATTGCCTTCTTCTCCTCATCCCCCGCCCCCTTTGAACATTGGTTCTGCTTACTTATCAAGCGTTCAGTTTGATTTGTTGAACTCCAAAAGTGAATTGGCCGCAACGAAATGTATATAGCAAAAGAAGAAGATGGAGAAGAAGGCCGAATAAGTCGATTTGACTGTCCATTGTACATTGTCCAACGCAAGCTGTTAACCCAAATAATTATGGCTTCATTAAGTTGATTGTGTGTGTAAGTGGTTTTTTGATAAAGCCACTGAGTTATAGCCAAACTGACCCAAAAAAAAAAAAACAAATAACCAAAAAAGAAGTAAAATCAGAAGAGAGAAATCATTGCTATAAATGACATGAAATCAGGCAAAGATTAAAGTGCTAATTTCTGCGGTGTTGCCGAATGTTGCCAAAGGGTTTCCGGCAATTTAATATTACAACATCAGTATCATGTATGTGCTACAAATACACACACACACACACACACATGAATACATATATACATACTCAGAGTAACATTTTGCATGCACATATACTTACAGTTGTCAGACGTTGCCTGAGGCGCCGTTGGTTCCACCTGCTTTGCCAATTACAAGGCAGTTGTCAAACTCTACTACAAAAAAAAAAAAAAAAAATACAGAAAAAATGAAGCAGCACGTGCTGTGCTATGCTCCTCTATTCATGTTTTTGTCTATACTTATCTAAAACAAGGCAAAACAAACAGTATACACTCGACTAGCAAATACCTTCACCTAAATTGCAATTGTGCAAATGCTTGCAAAATTATTAATGTTTAAGCAATATTGACAATTGTATTATATAAATATTTATTTAATGAACGCTGCCACGCCTACAAACAACTGCTACTAGGCATGCATATACCCGTGTTAGTGTATGTTGCAAAAAAAAAAAAAAAAAAAAAAAAAACCTCAAGGTAATATTTTTGTGGATCGCAAATGCTCGCTGTGGATGTAAAACAACAGTCACAACATGATATGACAAACGAGCCTAGGTAGTCGACTACTACATACCCTAGAATTTGTTGTGAATAATATTAAAAAATAAATAAAAATAAATAATTAAATAATATTATAATTAAAAATAATTAACTAAAAATATTTTATAATAACTAAAATAAAAAATTATATAATATAATATTTAAAAATAATTTTAATAATTAAAAATAATTGCTACAAGTCAATAATAATTATTATAAAAATTTCAAAATTATTTAAAATAATTTAAAATAATTAAAAATATTTAAAAATAATTTACAAAATTTAAAAATTATTCCTAAAAATTAATAATAATTATTATAAATAGTTCAAAATAATTTTAGAAAAATTCCTAAAAATATGTTTTAATAATCTATAATAATTACAAATAATTGCTACAAGGCAATTATAATTTTTATTAATAATTCTAAATAATTAAAAATAATTAAAAAAAAATTAAAAATAATTAAAAATAATTAAAAATAATTAATAATAATTAAAATTGTTGAATAATAGTTTGAAATAGCTAAAAATAATGGCTAAAAGTTTATAATAATTGTTATAAATAATTCCAAATAATTTAAAATTATTAATATTAATTAAAAAAATTTATTAATAGTTAACAATAATTAAAAATATTTTCTAAAATTACAAAATAATTATTAAAAATAATGCGAAATAATTAAAAATGAATAATAATAATTACTCAATGCTGCTTCAGCTGCAGTTTATTCTACATTGCGTCGCATATAGCATAAAATATCAGATATGTGTTAAAAATAATTTCAGCTAGCGCTTGTCAGTTGACAATAATAACAATATTCCCTTTCATGCTACTTTATGAGTGCAGGGCAGAAAAAAAGAATAACAGCAACAATAACAACAACAACAACCACACTATTATTTTTAATGGCCAAACATTACAAGCCGCTAGAACAACAATGCAGAACGACAGAGAGAGAGAGAGAGAGAGGCAAGGAACACAGAGAAGGAGAGGGAGAGGGAGAGAGACAGAGAATGGTAACATAAAAATAAATAACAACAAATTGGCAGGGAAATGTTTAGTTTGCGGCATGGTACGGCCAGAGCAGGCCAGGGCAAAGCAGGCCAAGCATAACATCTCGTATACTTAACGTAACAGTAAGAGAAAGAGAGAGAAAGCCTGAAGCAGCTTTAAATTCGAATCTGTCGCTTGCTCTGTCTCTCAATCTCTCTACACACACTTATACACACACAATGAGCGGCTCTTCGCTGTATTTCTATTTGTTGTCCTTCTCTGGGCAGCCTTTCAGTTGCCTTTGAGCTATTTTATAATTAGTCCCAGGCATGACAAAAACTTTTGGCAGAGAACAACTTAAGCGCTAACCGGCGCTGTGTTCTGTGCCCGTTGCTGCAGCTCAATGCTCACGCGACGCACGTAGGCTACGGCAACAACAGCAACAACAATCAGAAGATGGGATGACAACAACAGCAACACACACACACACACACACATACACATGTGGAAGGTAAGCAGCAGCAGCAGTAGAGCAGAGAGTAAGAGTATCATGTCCTGCGTAGGTGCGCCAGCTGCCTTCTGTTAAATTTTATGGCAAATAATGGGCGACATATGCCAAAAAAGTTTACCTCATGCTCCAATGCTCTGAAATTAGTTTGGGGTAGCGCCAAGCCAAAAACGCAAAGGCAACGCTGCTGCTGCTGCTGCTGCTGGCAATTGAGGCCTAGCTTTAGGTTATACTATATTTCCCTTTTTCTCTGCTCTGCATGCAGCTTGTAGCATACCACGAACAATTTTTAAAACTGTTAATTGGGCAGCAAAGACCAAGACTTTGACTGCTCGGTAAAATTAACGAGTTGAGTTTTACTGTTTCGGCTATCTGCATTTTTTTTTTGGCCTTTTTGTACTAATTGGCAACAGATTTTTATATGTTATATAATATATATATATATCTTATGTTATATATATGCATAAATATATAATATAAGTATTTGAAGCATAAACAATTTGAGGGCAATGCATTAGACAGCAGTGCAAATGCTTAAAATTCGTCAACTGTGAAAGCAAAAGCTAAAAGAAAAGAATAATGTGCAAATTGCAGCAGTGTAAGCTGCAACACACACACATACACGCATGCATACAGACACTGTCTAAGAGTTACATAAATAGAAAATAAAGCTTTTGCCATTGCTTCTCTGTAGCTCTAAGTGTAGCTGTAGCTGTAGCTTTACCTTGTAATTTCATCCCATGCAATGCTAAGGGTGAATTTTCTCTTACTCCTTGCGTTGAGCACTTCGAATGTGATTACGTGTTTTTGTAAAATTGAAAGGTTTTTAAGGTGCAAAAGAGCATTAAATTGAATTTTTTTTTTCTTCTCACTGACAACGTGTTTTGCTTGATCAAAGCTTGACTTTACTTGCTTACAGCTAATCTATGTGTACAGCAAGAACAGCAAGAAAAAAAATTTAAATTTAAATTTTTTAAAAATAAAAATAGAAATAATGAAGAAAATTTATAGACGCATAAGTTGAACTTGTCTTTGTTTTTTTTTTTAAGCCATTCTTAAAGTAATCTTTTTGCATTTCATTAAGGAAATTTTCAATTTTCTTGTCAATTAGGCAGCAGAAAACTGAAAACTGAAAACTTTTGACTATTTATCTTCGTTAGACACTCATGACTGCAAGCAACGCAGCAAATACATATTTATCATTGCGTATGTGAACGGATTTTCCACTGTGTAATTGTAATAAATAAACAGAGAGAGAGAGATAGGGAGTATGTATGTGTGTGTAAGAGAGAGAGAGAGAGATACACGCACATACAGATAGAATTGACAAAACAGTTTTGAAGTTTTTTGGTTATGCTCATCGAACGCAAGCAAATACTCAAACAGCGGAAGTAGCAGATGAGCAGATGAACGCTCTGCCGTAGAAGGTAAGTAAAAGAAGGAAATTACTTTGTCTTATAAACTTTTTGGCGCTTTGCTGCTACTGCTGCTGCTACTGCTGCTGTTGCTGTTGCTGCTGCAGATATATCACATAAATTGCTAATTTGCTAAGTAAATATTGTAATTAATGGGAGTTGTATAAATTTCCGAGTGTTATACTAAAGCAATGTGATGATATAACTGAAGTGTATACACTGACAGACAAAGAGTGTGAGAGAGAGAGAGAGAGAGAGATGGAAAGAAATTTCTCTTTTTATACACGTCTATCTTTTCTAATGCATGCTGATGTATGTATTATGTAAATACGTATGTAAATATATATATATCCATATATGTGCGTATGTATGCGTGTGTCTTTGTGTGTGTGTATGTGTGAGAGTGTTTGTGTGCTACCTAGCATCTATCTACAAGATTCTTGCATATTTTTCTTTTCATTTTGTATACGCTTTGCCAAGTGTATATTATTTTTGCACAACTGTTTGTAACGTTTAAGTAAGTGACGTGGTAGACCATATAAAAAATATATATATATCTATATATATTCATGATCCACATACATAAATGTGAATATCCTAATGTTTTAACTATCTATTATGCGTTTATATAATAAATATAAATTATATATAATGATTATAAAAAATATAAAATAAATAAAGATAATTTATAATAAATATGTATGATTTATAATAATTACAAATAATTCATAATATACATAAATAATATATGATAAATAACTAATAATAATAAAAAAAATAATAATTTATAATAAATATATATAATATGTATTAAATATAAATAAATATAAATAATTTATAGCAAATATAAATAAATAAAAATAAATATAAATAATGTAATATAAATATAAATAATAAATAATAAATATAAATAATAATAATAATAATTTATAATAAAAATATTTAATATAAAATAAATATAAATAATATATGATAAATATAAATTATTAATAATAATTATAAATAATATATAAAAAATATAAATAATTTATAATAAATATAAAAAATAAATAATAATAGATTATGAATAATATATAATAAATATATATAATAAATAAAAATAAATATAAATATAAATAATTAATAAATATAAATAATAAATAAAAATAATTTATAGCAAATATAAATAATTAAAAATAAATATAAATATAAACAAAAAATATAAATAATGTAATATAAATATAGATAATATATAATAAATATAAGTTATATAATGAAGATAAATAATTCATAAAAAATATATAGATAATTTATAATAAATATGAATAATTTATAATGATTATAAATAATTTATAATAAATATAATTAATATATAATAAATATAAATAATATATAATAAAATAAATAATTAATAATAAATATAAATAATTATAATATGAAAGTCCAATAAATATAAATAATTAATAATAAATATAAATATAAATAATAAATATAAATATTTAATAATAATTTATAATAAATATATTTAATATGTAATAAATATAAATAATATATGATAAAAATAAATAATGAATAATAAATATAAATAATTAATAATTAATATAAATAATAAATATAAAGAGAGTCCAATAAATATAAATAATATGTAATAAATAATAATATACAAAAAAAAAGTGTATATAATCTTCGCCATGCAATGCATATAACTTTCCTTTCTTGTGTGTTTCATTTTTTTTTTTATTTTTTTTTATTTATTTTTTTTTTTATTTTTTTTTTTGGCAATTGCTTCTGCATTCATCCGGCTGGAGTGCTGAACTGCTGTACACTTTTGCATATTTGCAGTAGTTTCTCTGGTGTTTTCACTTAGCTACTTTGCCCAAAATAAAATTGCAATATCCTTTAAGCCATTTCCGCTTGTTGCTCAATGCTGCTTTTGTATAATGCGGAAATAACAATGCGCCTTGGGTATTTGCACACAAGTGCAATACACACACACACACACACACACAGATACACACACTCAGACACACAAAGAAAATCCAAAGCATGCTTGCTGAAATGTTACTTTGGCAAATACTTAAGCCAGAGCTATGTATGTGCTGTATGATATTTGTGATATTTGCTTTTGAATTTGTTCCACAAATTTTATTTTGTTGTTGTGTAGCCGTATTTCAAATTGTACTTTTACTTTTTTTTTGCTTTTTTTTATTTTCACCAACTTGAAGCCAAGGCCAACATAGCAATACGTACGCAATATTTGCTGCGTAACAGTGGCGAAAAATATGTTTTGGCTAATAAAAGTTGTTCACATAAGTCTCTGAGAAAGCCAAAAAGCAATGCACAAAAATTTCATTTTGTTGTGCAAACTGTACCTTGAATTGTATTTTACGTAAACTGCAATTAATAAAAGCTGCAAAAATTGTCCCACTTCTATATTGCACTATCTCTTTCTCTCTCCCTCTCACTCGCTCTGTTCAACTGTCTTTTGCTTTGCAATTTCCTATACAAACGCTTTTACGTTCGTTTTTGTAAGTAGGAGAAAGAAAATGTTTTGGACGCGTGTCAAAAACTGTGCAACGCCTAAGTGACTTTAGACAAGCTTTGGCAACTCTCATACTAACACACTGTCTGTCTCTATCTCTCTCTCTCTCTCTTTCTGTCTCTGTCAGTCTTTCGCTCTTGCTCTGTTCGATTGTCTGACTGGCGGCTGTTGGCTGTTGGCGCCACTGAACCATTTGGCTAATTGTGTGCATTTATCAAGCGCAGCGCATTAAAAAAAAAAAAAAAAAGTAGTAGCAGCAAAAAAAAAAAAAAAAAAAAAAATTGAAGGCAACATGAAAAAAGGCGCATTAAATTTATAACAATTGTTTTACAATTTTCACAATAATAAAGCAAAGCTCTTGTCACTCCTCGACTCTCTCTCTCTCTCTCTCTCTCGTTGTCTCGTGCATTGCGTCTGAATTACTTTTATTTAATTCTCAGCTGCACAGATTAGAGTGCAAATGCAAGGCGCAGCCTTTAGAAAGTTTTCCTCTCAGCCAATTGGCAGCATTACTTAAGTATTTTATTTTTTCCTACGTATATTTTCAATGTTTGCCGGACGTCTTAATTTATGCTACAGTTTTCTTTCTTTTGTGTGACGCTTATTCTCTCTCTCTCTCTCTATGGGTCTCTCTCTTTCTCTTTCTCTCTTCTTGTGTGTAGCACTCTGAACTAATTTGCAGTTAGTTTCATAAATTTAACACAGCGTCAGATGCGTGTGTAAAAAGTTTTTCCTTTTCTTTATTGTTGTTGCTGTTGTTGTTTTTTTTTTTTTTGCGGGTCACAAACTTTTCATTTGTTTTTTTTTTTTGTTTTCTTATTTGGCAAACGGAATTGTGTTATAAATTTTTGACCACTCGCATGTGCCACATATACACATATAGTAAGTGTAGGTGTATGTGTGTGTGTGTGTCTATGTGTTAGTGTGCGTGTGCTAATTGTATCGGTGGCTACTTTACAAAGTATTCGTTGCAAAAGCTGCATTCATAAATCAACTCTAAGCTCATGTCGCCGGACGCTTGGCACTTGCCTCTTGGTGCTTGCTGCTTGCTGCTTGCTACTTACTGTTGGTTCTTGGCTTTTGCTTTCCATGCTAATTATTGCTGAGCAGTCAAGTAAAAAGTAACTACTCGATAAGACGAACTCTACGACACAACAGTTGACTTCTTCTTCTTCTTCGTCTTCTTCGTTTTCTTCTTGTGCTTCTGCTTATTTCTTTTTGCTACAGTTACTTGGCCATAAACAAATTGCAATAAAAATGCAGACCAACTGCTGAGGCGCCATCAATAAGCATAGCAAAGGAGCAGCAGTAGCAGCAGCAGCAAAAAAAATATGAGCACGAATTAGCTTGAAAGTATGCAACAAAAAAATAAAAAATAAAAAGCAGCAACGCCAAAAGGAAACGGACGTAATAAAATATGCACAAACTGCCAGTTAGTTGCGACGTGCGACACGTACATATATGCAAGAGTGGATGAGAGTGGGAGAAGTGCTGCAATGGTGGGTGGTTTAAAATGACGATAACGAAAACGATAACAATAAGGTTACTTTTACAGTGCAAAAGTGCAATGCTTGAAAGCTTTAATGCATGCAGCTCAAACTGCTTTGCATTGCACTGCACTGCACTGTGCATTTTCTACTTGACACAAATATGCTGTGCATAATTTTCTTACTTCAAACTTTTATTGAGTTACAAAATATTATAACAAAAAAAAAAAAAAAATAAAAATAGTTATTAAAATTAAAGAAATATTCAAATATTAAATTGTGCGCTTAACTATTGTGTTTACTGTATTGCATTGTATATCTAGCTTGGGGTATATTAACTTTGCAAAGAAGTTTGTCACACATATATGCAGCGTTCATATTCTCAGTCAGTTCAAGTCTGTTGTCGGAGAGGCAACTGTCTTTTGCACTATTTAAACACAAAATATACTTACAGTTTTCAATGCTTACTTATGAATTTTTACATAAACACTTGCAACTGCTCTATGCTGTATATAAGTAAAAATTAGCTAGATCGGTTAACTATATCATATAGTTGTCATAGTAATGCTTGCTTGAAAATACTATTTTTGTATGAAAAACTTTCTTATTTGTTAAGTTATTTGGTTAAAACTTATAGAAAATCGTTTTAGTAATAACTTACACATATCTGTTAAGTTTCATGATAATCGGATAATTATATCTTATAGCTGCCATAGGAACAATCAGTCGAAAATTAAATTATTGTAAGAAAAACTTTTTTATTTGCTTAACTAAACGATTGAAACTTACAGGATTTAGGTTTCTTGATATTTAACATGTGCTTGACAAATTTCATGCAAATCAGTTTACTATATCATATAGCTGTCATAGGAATAATCAGTCGAAAATGAAGTTTTTGTAAGATAAACTATTTTATTTGTTAAGCTAAACGATTGAAACTTACACAATTTAAATTTATTGCTGTTTAACATATGTCTGTTAAATTTCATTTATATCGGATAATTATATCATATAGCTGTCATAGGAATAATCAGTCAAAAATTAGGTTTTTGTAAGAAAAACTTTTTTATTTGCTTAGCTAAACGATTAAAACTTACAGTATTAAGGTTTCTCGATATTTAGCATGTATCTGGCAAATTTCAGGCAAATCGGTTAGCTATATCATATAGCTGCCATAGGAATAATCGGTTTAAAATTAAGTTCTTGTAAGAAAAACTCTTTTATTTGTTAAGCTAAACGCTTAAAACTTACAAAATTTAGGTTTCTCGATATTTAACATGTGCTTTACTATATCATATAGCTGTCATAGGAATAATCAGTCGAAAATGAAGTTTATGTAGGAAAAACTTTTTTATTTGTCAAGCTAAACGATTGAAACTTACAGAATTTAGGTTTCTCGATATTTAGCATGTGTCTGGAAAATTTCATGCAAATCGGTTAACTATATCATACAGCTGTCATAGGAATAATCAGTCGAAAATGAAGTTTTTGTAAGAAAAACTTTTTTATTTGCTTAGCTAAACAATTGAAACTTACAGAATTTAGGTTTCTCGATATTTAACATATGTCTGTAAAATTTCATGCAAATCGGAATACTAAATCTTATAGCTGCCATAGTAATGATCAGTCAAAAATGAAGTTTTTGTAAGAAAAACTTTTATATTTGTCAAGCTAAACGATTGAAACTTACAGAATTTAGGTTTCTCGATATTTAAGATATGTCTGTTAAATTTCATGCAAATCGGAATATTAAATCTTATAGCTGCCATAGTAATGCTCAGTCAAAAATGAAGTTTTTGTAAGATAAACTATTTTATTTCTTAAGCTAAGCACTTGCAGCTTACAGAATTTAAATTTATTGCTGTTTAACATATGTCTGTTAAATTTCATTTATATCGGATAACTATATCATATAGCTGCCATAGGAATAATCTGTGGAAAATAAAATTTTTCCCTTGAAAAATATTTTCACAAGTGTATAAAAAAAAATCTTCAACAAAGTGAAAATAATTTTTGTTTTGTTTTTGTTGTTGAACGTTTAAAAGACTGAATTATAAAGTTGATATATAAAGACTGAGATACAATAGAATTGAGTAGTTCTTTCAAATTGTCAAAGGAGTCGTATGACTATAAATTATACATCATCATAGTTAAACTTCTGTCTGTTCTCTTCTTGCCTCTTGCCTCTTACTCTTACACAGCCTCTGATACTGATTCTGACTTTGCCGCCTGCTGAGACACTGAGTTTAAGGCTCAAGCATTCGTATGAAAATTTAGTGTTTTGTGTGCTTTGCTCTGTATGTGGCGGCGTGTGGCATGTGGCATGTTGGTGTTTGCTTGGAGTATTGTGTGTATTTTCTGCTACTATTGTATTCATCAGGAGACATGTAAATGATATGTGACACTTGCTTGTTGTGTGTGTGTTTCTATGTGTTTGTGGCAAACATAAGAATGTGAGATGCAAATGAAGCAAAATATCGTTTGAAATTCATAAACATTAAATATTTCATGAGAACTCATAAACATTCAGCAAAACACAACATACACACACACACACATACATACACGCATAAACAGAGACAGTTACAGCTACTGTTACAGATATAGAAATAGAAACATAAAACAATTGGCAAGATTTTTGCATGTGTTACATGTTGTAGTTAGATAAGTTGATGTTAGTTTTGTTTTGTTTTGCTAGCATGCGATTTACAGTAACACGCAATATGCCATGTATTTTACATAAATTATATTATATTATATTATATATAAAATCTGATCAGATATAATATGATGTAATATTTGTCTATGCAATTACGAAATAGCATAGAATTATTATGCAGCCAGCAAGTTATAGTCATAGTTGTAGATAGAACGTTGAATAAGCTGCCATTTGCGCAATTAAGTTACTTGGCCCGAATGGCACTAAAGTTTTTATCTGATTATCCTGGCAAAAGACCCAAAAGCGCTGACAACCAACGACGAACAAACAAACAAACAAACAAACAAACAATCAAACAAACTTACAGTTCAAGCAGCGAACAGATGGCAAATAGTCAAAACAAAACACGAAAAACACGAAATAGCGAAAAAGTGAAAAAGTAGAAGCAGCAGTAAAAGTAGAAAAAAGAAAATGACAACCAAAAAAAAACGGAAAAAAAGCTAAAAGGGCAAGGCAATGGCAGCCCAGTAAAACGCTGCCGCCGCAGGAAGAATGCAAAAGCAGCTGGTCAACCTTTTTGTGGGCTTGGTAGCTAGGTGACTGTGACTGTGACAGCGACGACGACAGTGACAAAGACAGTGACAGGAATGAAGCAAAATGCCAAGCAAAAGACCAAGCAAGTAAAGCGTATTATGTCTTTTGCCTCTGCCACCAGCCACGAGTCACCAGCCACGAGCCACGAGCCACTAGCCTCTGCCATAGCCACAGCTATTGCCATTGCCTCAGCCACTGCCTTTGCTTCTTTGCACTTGCTGCTCGTTTTTCTTTTTTTTCTCTTGCTAAAGCAAGAAGCGAAATACAAACTGTAGTCCTACATAGTGTTATCTTGCTTGCTTCTCGTTGCTGCTTTGTTATTTCGATTTTATTTCTTCTAACGATGCTGCGCCTTTGATTGCGCACCTTTTGCTATTGCTGTCCAAGGCAGAAGGACGATGGCAATGGCGAGTAGTTATAAATATGAGCAAGCATTTCACTAGAGATATATTCTTAATTAAAGTCATTTCCTACTGGTGCTGCTCCTGCTGCTGCTGCTGCTGTTTTTTTTTCGCGCTTGAAGCTTGAACGAAAAGTTGAAATTAAATTTGCAAAGAACGGCAAAAGGAAATAAGCTGCTCACATAAAGGCAGCAGCGCCAACCAAAATATGGCAACACAGAGAATGACCCCGTTACTCACACACACATACACACATAAAAGCATAAGCACACCTACACGCATTCATCCATCCATCCACACATACACAGACTCTCACACACACACACATATGTGCATGGCGACCCCTTGGCGAAAGGTTAAGAACGAATCTTCGTGTGGCCATTAACATGAAATTTTTAACAACAGCCACGCAAGGAGCCACATGGACCACGAAACGTGGCCAAAAAAAAAAAAATTCTTCTTCTCTTCTTCAACATGTTGTTGTTGTTGTTGCTGTTACTGCTGCTGCTGTTGCTGTTGCTGTTGCTGTCGCTGTTACTGCTGTGATTATGGTGGGTGAACTCTAACGACATAAGCAGCACCGCGGTGCTACAAGAGCAGCTTTTGTCTTTTGCTTTCAATGGATTCCACTTCTTCTTCTGCTTCTACAGCAACTCTCTCTCTCTGTCTCTTTCTGTCTCTCTTCATCTCTCTCTCACTCATTTTTCTTCTTCTTCTTTTTTTTGTTGTGTTGTTTTCATTGTTGTTTTCGGACTGCTTTTGCTTTGTTTTTAAGCTCTGCAGCTACTTCTGCAGCGCTGCGCAGCTTCCCCCTTTTAGTCTTTGCGCTGCTGCTTTAAGCCGTAGCGTGTGTCCTTGTGGCACATCCTTTGCATTGTTTGGGCTATAAACACTCAAAGCTGTAGGTGCACTACACATATACATATACATTGAAAAGTGTGTGTGTGGGAGTGACAGAGATAGAGAGAGAACGAGAGAAGCTCAGCTCAGCTCAGCAAGGCAGCTGCAACGGACTTGCAGTGCGACAGTCAGTGCTGCTGCCATGGGTGTGGATGTGTAGGGGGCCCCCGTCTTTATACTCTCATCCTGTTCATCGTCACACAGGATGCGTCTCTGTCGCTTATACTGCCTCCATCTCCGTCTTCGTCTCCTTTACCTTCTCCTTTTTCTCTGTCTGTGTCGCTGTCGCTTATTTATCGCATTTTTATGTGAAATAAACGATTCGGAATTGGCTACGTAAAACATTAATTTTATTGTGGGGGAAATTGAGATTGCAAAAAAATGAAACAGTAACAACAACAACAATAATAACAATAATAACAAGAAGAAGAAGAAGAAGTAACTAGAGCAGACGCGCTGCATTTTAAGTAAGTCGTTGGAATTCGA
Organism: Zaprionus obscuricornis; assembly: GCA_037044475.1. Classification (NCBI taxonomy): domain Eukaryota; kingdom Metazoa; phylum Arthropoda; class Insecta; order Diptera; family Drosophilidae; genus Zaprionus; species Zaprionus obscuricornis. Next base: position 15,881 of record JBAMBR010006174.1, on the reverse strand, counting down.
TTCGCATTGGAACGAAATTGATTTGCCTTCGAGTCGTTGCCGTTGCAAAAGATTTTATGTCTCGCTTAATTGTTTTACGCTACGACAAGCCATATCCAGATGCGCCTTGTATTCGCTAGTTGTGCCAACGACCAACGACGGTAACAGCGATAAATGGAATTTTATACTAAAAGAAGAATTTACCTGCAGTTTTTGCTATTGCTGCTACTACTGCTACTCAACGCAATGCATTTGACATATGCAGCTCCGCCAAAATGTAAACCCAATGAAATGTATACAAAACATAAAGGATGCGTTGATCGTGATTCATATCTTGAACGAAAAATGTTAAATACTTGGATGGATCAAAATTTAAATGATGCAGCAGTTGCAAAAGAGGCACAGGATACAAATCTTGATTGTAAACCAAATGAAATACTCACTGCTCATGGTTGTGAGGAGCAAAAAAAACCATTACGTTCCGAGGATCGTGCACAGGTTATGCCAAGCTATATGGTTGGACAACAAGTATTTAAAAATGGCGATGAAGCAGCTGAAAATGATAGAAGTATTGTGAAATCCGTTGAAGGTGTTGAACCGGCTGTTGATGGACCAGAACCACGTACTAGACTCTATGTACCGCAAGTTGGAAATATAAAAAACGATGCAAAAAATAAAAATCCACAGGGTGCCCAAGGTCAAGTTTTAGGACATAATCGTGCAAGGACTTATGTTTTCTTGCCTGGCAGACTATTGCATACGTTTCGTAAATGTCGTCCATATGAGGTTATGGGACGACATAAACGTTGTATACGTAAGAAGGGTAAAGTTGGTTTCTATTCACACAAGGATCATGTCTATGGTATGCAGAAGCGTCATCGTCATCCGGCCGCAACTACTTAATCAGTAGAGATGTGTTTACACTTTAAGCTCTTTTGTTCATGAAAACATATTCTTACATCATTTAAGTTCTGCTCAGTAAATTTTAGGCTATTATTTTGTTTTATATTTCTATTTATTGAATGGATTTGGGATTGGGATTGGGATTGGAGAGTGTCGTGTAGTATGGGATGCTACTGCTATGGGATGCTTGTTATGTCGCTCCAATTAAGGAATTTAATCAAAGCCACACACACACAAACACACTTTACGTTATTGTTGGACACACAAAAATCGAAAGGAGGAAACATTTAGGTTTCTAGAGATACTTTAAACGGCATTGACAACAAATTGGTTTTTTGCCTCAAGGCATTAAATGAACAAATTAAAATAGATACGTGCAGGGATTTACTTTTGGGGGGGGGATGCCAACCAAGTGATGTGCTTGCACAAGAGTAAATGTGCTTGGTTTATTTTATAATATGTGTAAAGCTTATGAATGTAAGAGCATAATTAAACGGGATTTGTGCTCTGGGCCTATGCCTATGCCTATGCATGATGCCTGGTGCCCCTGGTGCCTGGTGCCAATGCCTAGTCCTGCACAATACGACAAGCGACTGACTAAAACACAAGTGAGCAATGCCTTGGGTTGAATGACAGGTGGTGTGTGGAGTGTGCGAGTATGAGAGTATAAGTTGTAGAGTTGTGGATGGGTTATGGTTACGTAATGGCGGAACGGATTGCTTGCTATACAACAACAACAAACAACATAGCTGTAAAATGAATGGCTTTGACATGCTAATTAGTTAACCTCTCGCATAGTAGTTTTCCGGCATAATAGCATAACAGCACAACAACAACAACAACAACACAGTGTCGAATAAATATCTTCAATGTGTTTTGAGTAACGTTTTTGGGCATTAAACTGAGGCCTTGCCTCACATGCCACATGCCTTACATTATTTGACATGGCTACGTTTAGGCGATGCGTTTAAGTGCCAGCTGCCCAACACCCAAAACATGATGAATAGTTCTACAATAATTACATTACTTTGCAGTTTCATGCTTCGCTGCTAAAAGAAAGTCACACGTGGCTGCCTTCCGTTCATGCCACTATTATATGACTCTACCAACCAGCTAAGCAACCAAGCAACCGACCAACCAGATACATAAATATATATATATATATACTATATACATGTATATGTATAAGCATATTTTGCATTTGAGTTTCTCTATATATTAAGCAGAAATGCCATGACCTGCCTTGCCCTCTCAATGATGATGCCAACTACTTTAGCGCGAATTGTGGCTTAGCAATACATTAATCATGTTCACTGTTCACTGTTAATTAGCAATTAATTATACTTTCAAAATTATAAATTTGTCGCCAGCTGCTTTGACAACAGTTAACGTGGCACAGCATCATCATCATTATCATTAACATTAGCATTAATATTATCATTATATTCCTTATCAATTCAAATTTTTCGCAAAGACTTTAATATAAACATGAAAGAAAATATTTATTATATTCAAAGATGCTTAAATGTAAAGTTTATCTGATCAAAAATCGATCGTTACTATGGCAACTATTTACAATGTGCTGCAATTTAAATTTTAAGTTTAAAATGTTCAAGTTAACAGAAATAAATTTAAATGTTGAAAGTTTTCTCCAAATAGTTCATCCCAAAAAAAAATGTACAAGGGGAAATAGGCATAGTTTTTACAGTGGGCATCCTACAGTTCTGGAAAATCCAAAAACTGCTTAGTAAATTCTAGATGAATCGGATTTAGAATATATATAATTTATGTTATCTGCAAGCATATATAATAATATTCCAATTGAAAAAATTGAAGAAAATATTTATAATATTCAAAGATGCTTAAATGTAAAGTTTATCTGATCAAAAATCGATCGTTCCTATAGCAACTATTTACAATTTACTTTAAGTTGAAGTTAACAGAAATAAATTTAAATGTTGAAAGTTTTCTCCAAATAGTCCAACAATAGTTCATCCCAAAAAAAAAAAAAATGTACATGGGGAAATAGGCATAGTTTTTACAGTGGGCATCCTACAGTTCTGGAAAATCCAAAAACTGCTTAGTAAATGCTAGATGAATCAGATTAAGAATATATATACTTTATGTTATCTGCAAGCATATATAATAATATTCCAATTGAAAAAGACAAATAGTTTTTTTATATATTGGAAATTCCTTTGGCTCTGGAAAACCCGAAAAAAAACTTCTCATTAAGCGTCACATACATTTATTTGTAATCAGAGAAATGTAATTAATATTCTCGATATTAGTTGATTTGTGTAGATTAAGCAAATCGCACTAAATTATTATACCGATGACTGTAACAGCATCAATACTAAATGCAGCCATAAATCTTATAGCCAATATAAATAAATCATCATGAATGTGGTGCGATGCGGTGAACTATGCGCAATCGGAACAAATGTCAAGTGGCTGAAACTGTGACAAACTGTTAAGCAGTTAAGAAGTGAATGTATTATTTGTTTGAGTGTTTGACATTTGTTTAAATTTTAACATTACATTCAATTCTCAATTCTCAATTCATTTAATCAATTCAATTTCAATTTCAATTGAATTGAAATAAAATTCAAGGCAATTGAGTTGGCAAATGCACCTTTTGCCGAAAAAAGGGCTGCACTTGACATCCTTGACATGTGTAGATTGAAGAGTGAATGCAAGAGAGTGAGTGAGAGAGTGAGAGAGATGAGAGAGAGGCAGAAAAACAACAACAACATATGCATAGCATGGCCGATTGATTTACCCGGGAGCCGCTTGAGATTTAAAGTGGCAATTACGACAAAAAATAAGCTGGCTGGCAAAATGTATTTCAACACTCAACTGCGCATTTTTCAGTCACAATTTAACGATGCATCAGTGTCAAGTGGTATTAAAATGTTGCTATTATCCCTCCATACATTTATGCATACACAGTATGTACACTGTATGTACATATTATATGTAAGTATGTATCTCTGTTCAAAATAATAATAATAAAACCACATGCGAGTCTTTGTTTGCCTGAAATACTGAAATAACAAAATGCCTTACAATTTCATGTTTTATCAAAAAATTGTTGCATTTGACACTGATTTGCTGTTGGCTGCGGTTACAGCTTGCTGCATACACACACAACATTTTTATACACTTACAAGTGTATATTAACTTTAACTGACATACAGTAGGTCAAAAAGCGTAGATCCCATGCACTATACATATAGCTTCCTGTTCAGCCTCAATAGTTGCATTAAACTGCATCTGTCAGCTGCAGTCCAAAATTAGTCTCAGTTTTCAAATTTAATAAAATTTGACACAGTTATGTCTGATTGCAGCTGTTTATTACTGCAGCATATAGAAGCTATAACTATAATATTCAGTGAAAATTAAAAAAAAAATTTTTTTTAAATTTTTAAAATTAAGTGTATGAAAAATATTTCTGTTTGTGAAGCTTTAGGCATAAACTTACAGAATTTATACTTATGGTATACATATATGTTGATACTTATAGAATTTCAGTTTATCAAATTATTAAAAAAAAATATTATTAAAATTATTATGAAAAATCATTATAAAAATTATTATTTAAATTATTATTAGAATTATTATTTACATTATTATTAAAATTTTTATTAGAATTATTTGTAAAATTATTATTAAAATTATTATTAGAATTATTTGTAAAATTATTATTAGTATTATTTGTAAAATTATTATTAAAATTATTATTAGAATTATTTTTAAAATTATTATTAGAATTATTTTTAAAATTGTTGTTAAAATTATTTAAAGAAAATGTAATATTCAAATTATTATGAAAATTCATTATTAAAATTATTTGTAAAATTATTATTAAAATTATTTATAGAATTGTTGATAGAATTATTATTAAAATTTTTATTAAAATTTTTATAAAAATTATTATTAAAATTATTATTAAAATTGTTATTAAAATTATTATTAAAATTATTATTAGAATTATTTTTAAAATTGTTATTAAAATTATTTAAAAGAAATGTAATATTCAAATTATTATGAAAATTCATTAATAAAATTATTAATAGAATTATTGATAGAATTATTATTAAAATTTTTATTAAAATTTTTTAAAAATTATTATTTACATTATTACTAAAATTTTTATTGAAATTATTATTAAAATTATTATTGAAATTATTATTAAAATTATTAATAAAATTATTATTGAAATTATTATTAGAATTATTTGTAAAATTATTATTAAAATTATTTGAAAAATTAATATTAAAATTATTATTAGAATTATTAATAAAATTATTATTAGAATTATTTGTAAAATTATTATTATAATTATTATTCGAATTATTATTAAAACTTTTATTAAAATTATTATTAAAATTTTTATTAAAATTATTATAAAAAATATTATTGAATTTATTATTAAAATCATTTTTAAAATTGTTATTAAAATTATTAATTAAATTATTAATAAAATTTTTATTAAAATTTTTATTAAAATTATTATTGAAATTATTATTAAAATTATTATTAAAATTATTATTAAAATTATTATTAGAATTATTAAAATTATTAAAAAATTTAATATTCAAGTTATTATGAAAATTCATTATTAAAATTATTATTAGAATTATTTTTAAAATTATTATTAAAATTATTATGAAAATTCATTATTAAAATTATTTGTAAAATTGTTATTAAAATTTCTTTTAAATTTTTTTACTCGATGCAATTCAAGTGTATAAAATATTCTACTAGCCAATATAAACTTTTCTTTACTGTAAAACTCAAAATGTACACATATAAAACCAATATATATATATACAATATATAGTATACATATATATATATATTTTATTTTTTTTTATTTTCTGTTTACAGTTGCAATTAAGTTAGCTGCAGTTATTTAATGCATTGAAAGTGTTAATATTGCGAATTTTTTTTTTTTGCAAGTATTTCAACGAAGTTTGCCGTCGTACTGCTAATATTATTACAACTTTGATTTTGCAACGCGGCTTTAACACACTGCTCAGATTTGTGGCTATTTACATTGTGGTTGCCGCCAATAAAAACATAAAATATAAATAAAAACACAAGCGCCTACAAAAAAAAAATAAAATAATCAAATAATCAATTAACTGTATAACAAAGTTCACTGTGCAGTTGCACGTGCGGCGGCTTTACTGTTGGATAATTACATAAGCGGTTTATTTATCTCAATGATTAACTAACGGTATATATTTATATTCTACTATAATGTTGACTCTAGATTAAAAAATACTATTTCTATGTTTTTTTTTTCTATAGAAAAGTCAAAGAAGAAGAAAAAGAAGAGAGAGATGCAAAAGATATTATGACCATGAGTTGGCAACGTTGGCAACAGTGGATGCTACGTTGGCTGGTGAATGGTTTTCGTTGCCTGTGTTCGGAGGGAATGTTGATGATTTTGATGTTCATGTCATTTGAAAGCGTTATGCGTGACGAAACGGAAGCTCTTAAAAGCACAATAAGTAAATGCTTGAAATGAGGCCAAAAGCCGCCCAGAAAGGCGTCAGATATTGTCTTGGACGGTCGGTCGAATGTCGACTGTGAACTGTGGACTGTGGACAGTCGACTGACGGTGTCTAATGTCGTTGTGGTCGGTCGCTGGACAACGGACAATGGACGGATGGACGGTTGGAGAGTTGGACAAATGGACGGATGGTTGAATGAACGGATGTACGGCTTGTACTACGGTCGCCATGGTACATTAAGAAGGACTCTTTCTGGTTGTAAATTCAACTGTTTTATGTGACTTTTCGTTACGCATTGCAAAACATACTCATCGCACTAGCCTGGCAAAAGCAAAAGCAAGGACATTTTCCTCAAACACACAAATATTTCCAGCAAAATCTGTAACGCCAAGTGAGGGTCGAGGAACAACATCAAAAGGGCAGGCAAACAACAGCAACAACAGCAACAACAGCAACAGCAACAACAACAGTAACAGCAGAAACATGAGCTTATTATTTTAATTAGATGGAGTCTAATCATGACTTTGCCAGCGACTAAAACTGTTTCACAGATGGGCCAGCTGAATATCATTTAATTGAATTAAATAAATGTGTCATGTGTTTGTTAGCTGTCATTGCTGTTGTTGTTGTTGCTGTTGTTGTCGTGTTGCTGTTGTTGTTGTTGCTGTTGTTGCTGTTGCTGCTGTCATTTATGTGCTGTTTCGTTACTGTTATTGCTACAGCTGTTTTTGCCTAATTTAATACATTTTTAATATGTAAATGAAGTTTGTGTTTTGAATTGAAAATGCGCTCACTGATAGCATAGAGAAAGAGAGAGCAGAGTGCACAAAGCTTTAGCATAATTTATAAACACACATACACATTCATACACACACACACACGTGATAATTTTCTCATATGATTTTTCATTATTATTTATATAAAAACGATGAGGTGCAGCTTGCTTGCTTGCATAATTGCTTTTGGTTAGCCGTATTCCGATCAAATATCAATAATCCAGTATTGGAATATGTATAGCTAGCAATATGTAGAGCATCGCCCACCAAAAACATATGACCATGACACATGGCAAATAGCACATGTCACGTACTCTGTGGCCGACTTAGACATATTATTCTTGGCTACTAACTCGACCGTCGAGCATCGAGCATCGACTGTCGAGAATCGTAGAAAAAAGCAGAGCAAAGAGAGAGAGAGAGAGAGAGAGATTTGCTAGCAGAAGGCTAAATGTGTCGTAGTCTTTATGTCAAATACATCAAATCTTGGAGAACTGTCTGCTCTGAAAGCTGAGCAAACAAAACTCTGACTGACCACACACTCACACACACACACACACACACTCACACACATTCGCTGTGACTTTGGAGTCTCAGTCTTTCTGTGTCTGTGTCTGTGTCTGGAATGTGTATATCATTTGGATTGATTGCCTTGGCAGACCAGCCGCGAAGTGTTTTTGTTTGTACGTGCATAACACTCTCTCACAAACACACACATATATGTATATGTGTACCGGATATATATTCTATATATGGCAAAACGGAAGGTGGATGTACGAGTCGAAGTGACGCCATCAAAGTACTACGACTACGTTGTCACACTTGAATTGTTGACACGTGCAGAAGCGTAAATGAATTATGAAATTGTGTGCTGCGTATCCTGCATGTCCTTTTTGTTCCCTTTTGTCCTTAATGCCATTTGGTGAATGTTTAGAAAGTTTGCTTAATAAATCAAGTAGTAAAATTGCTATTTGCAAAAATTCATTTGAATTTTAACAGACTCAAATTCCATTTAAACTCTATGAAAATATATTTTTATAACAAAAAAAAACACAAAAAAAAAAAAATACAAAAAAAATTAAAAAAAAAAAAAATTTATTGTTGAAACTTGCAAAAGAATCTTTTGAAAATATAAACAAAATTTTTTTTTTTTATTTATATATTTTAATAGAAATACTAATCAATAATAATGATATCGACAAACATATTTTGTCACACTGTGCGTCATTATATTCAACTTTATTGGTGCGAAATTTTAATGAATATTTATCTCTTTCCCATCAACCGCAAGTTGATTGCTCAATATTAAAAAAGTTTTGGCAAAATTTATTTGGTTAAAAACAAAACGAAAAAAAATAAAAAAAAAAACTTTTCAGTTTTCGTTCCATTTGAAAAGTACGTAACAAATTTTGACTGTGGGCATAGAAATAGTCGAAAGCCGTGAAATCGTAAAGTTCAAAGTGACATCTCAGAAATAGTGCAAAACAATGCAAGATACAAGAGCTCGCACATAGTGAATTACACACACACGACACATACGAGAAGAGAGAGACAGACACACACACACACACACATACTAAAGCCATATCCACAGAGTACTTGAAAGCATCGTACCACGACAGTCGAAAGATGTCGACGAAGTGCAAAGCGCTTCAAACGATTTTCCGCAAAGTTGACTGCCTCTTGCAGTGGAAGGTGTTGCCTTGAGTGTGCCTGTGGGCGTGTATTGGTGTGTAAATATGTGTGTGTTTATGGCCACAACAGAGACAGTTGAAGAAGCAGCATCAACAGCAACAGCAACAGCAGCAGCAGCAGCAGCAGCACTAACAGCAATAGCAGCAACAGCAGCTGCAGAGCCTGGAATAAAATTTTCGCCAAAAGCCTTTAGGTATTTCACGCCAACAAAATATGCGAGTATTTTAGACAAGCGTGTCGGTAAAAGGGTAAGGAAGAGATGAGGTGCGGTTGGGGAATAGTAAGAGAAGGATCATTGAGGTCCTGCGCTACCAACTTCACACCCAATGGCTGCAAAAATTTGGCAACAAACTTCTCACTACACTGAAGACGCAGCAGCAGCAACACTATGCGAGACATAAGAGCAAGATGAAAATGCGGTTGTGTATTTGTCTGTCTCCCTCGACACATTGCCACTCTCTTTCACACACACTATCTCTCTCTCTCTCTATCTTTCTCTTTCTGTTGTAGATGTGTTGATGTGCGAGTGCGAGTGTGTGGCGAGAACGTCTGCGAATTTATTGCCCAGGGAAGCATATCTTTGGCACGGCGCGTTTTTTTTTTTCTAGCTTCCTCTTCAGTTTCTGCTGCTGCTTCTTCTTCTTGTTTTTGCCAGTGCTGCAACATGTCTCAAAGTTGTCGAAGCGTGGGCGGCTCAGCTGCTGCTACTGCTGCTGCAGCGGGAATAGACTTTCGTAAGTTAGACAACACGGGGACAAAAAAAAAAACCCAAAAACAGAAGAGGCAAAAAAATAAAAAAAAATAAAAAAAAGTAACCATACGTTGAATATGCTTTAGTGGCACAACTGTGCTGACACTTGTGTAAAATACACCCGCTCATAATTTATATGAGTTTTGTTAACTTAACGTGACTGCGACTCGTGGGAGTTGAGCAACTTGCCAGCTGTTTAGCCTGCCGACACTGTCTCTGACCTAGCTAAAAAGACCTCGAAGACAATCACTGACTGAACTAACAACAACAACATCAGCAACAACAAAACAAGACACAAGCCTCAAGCTCAACGTTGAATTTTGTAACTTCAATATCTGCACGTGCGTGCAATTAGCTAAATTGCTCAACGTTCTTACTTATATCTTTTCTTTTTTTTTTTGCGTTACGTTATCTTGTCTTACTGCATGACTTTGCCAGTTGAAGACAAAATAATTTCAAATATTTCAAATATATTTTATATATATATATATATATACCTGCAAAACACAAGCTGAAATCCCAAAAGGATACGCAATTAGTGGCTTGAAGCAGCAGGCAACCCTAACTATACTTAGTTCTTGTTTAATTAACTTTGCTAGCAACTCATATATGGTATGCTCTATAATTGGATCGTAATTTCAAACCACACACATGCATATATATATACACACATACACATACGCATGTTATCAATCCAATTTGTAAAGTTAAATGCTGTTAACTGAAAATGTAATGCTGACCGCATTAACCACAGTCCACACTGTATACTGTGTTAGCCCAAAAAAAAAAAAAAAAAAAAACCTTTAACGTTAACGTCATTCTCTACTCCTTGACTTTTAATTTCATTTTATTGTCAATTTACTTTTGGGTCAAGACCGCTGAAGTATATACCGAACCTTTGTTATGGTCATTGACCATAAGCTTGTTATGTCAGCGCTAACCACAAACTAAATTAATTTCTTCGTAATTACACAGATTCCATAACGAAGAGTTTAAGCTTAAGCTTAAGCCAGAATAAAACCATTGTTGAAAGGTAATCAATATTTGCACTACTCTGGATTGTAATCAAAGAAAATTGTGATTAAAATCAGCTGAAAATAATCAAATATAAAAAAAAATCATTGCAAAAAATGACCAACAATAATAAAAGTAAATCTCATTACTCTTCATTTAATTTCACATTCTCGTGCTGCATTACAAGTGAAGTGCTTCAACAATTATTGCAGAAACAACAACAAATTAGAGCAAATTTAGTTGAAGACTTATGTGCGCAAAGCAACATTATGCAACAAATAAATATTTAAATTATATATTTTGTATTTTATTTCGTAAAATTATTCAAATAATTATTTAAATATTTTAAAATAATTTTGTTAATTTTTTTATTATATTTACTATATATATTTGATTTGAGATTTGATTATTTTTATTAATTCACATAAAAAAAAAATTAAATTCAAATTATTTTTATAAATATTTCTTATTTAATTTTTTTTTTTCTTATTTATTAAATAAAAAATAAAATTTTATAAATATATCTGTCTATTATTTTTTTTTTTTTTTAATATTTTTCTAAATAATTAAAATTTTTTTTTTTTCGAAATAATTTAAATTTCATTAATATTTTTCAAATATTTTTTATTTATTTTTTTTCTAAATAATTTTTTTTCAAAAATTTAAATTTCATTAAAATTTTTTATATATTTTTTTTTAATTTTTTTCTAAATAATTTCATTTAAATAATTTTAGTTTCATTAAAAAATTTTAAATATGTTTTTTCTAAATAATTTTATTTAAATTTCATTAAAATTTTTTATATATTTTTTTTTCTAAATAATTTCATTTAAATAATTTTAGTTTCATTAAGAAAATTGTAAATATTTTTGATTTTTGATTTTTTTTACACATTTATATACACAAAATGCCATTTCAAGATTTTTTTATTTAAAATGCCTTTGTGTAGCTAGCAAGTCTAGTTGGCAAATACAATTAATTTTTACAACATATTGAATGAAACTAAAATTATTATAAATGAAATTATTTAAAAAATTATTAAGAAAAAAATATATAAAAAATTTTAATGAAATTTAAATAAAATTATTTAGAAAAAACATATTTAAAATTTTTTAATGAAACTAAAATTATTTAAATGAAATTATTTAGAAAAAAATTAAAAAAAAATATATAAAAAATTTTAATGAAATTTAAATTTTTGAAAAAAAATTATTTAGAAAAAAAATAAATAAAAAATATTTGAAAAATATTAATGAAATTTAAATTATTTCGAAAAAAAAAAAATTTTAATTATTTAGAAAAATATTAAAAAAAAAAAAAAATAATAGACAGATATATTTATAAAATTTTATTTTTTATTTAATAAATAAGAAAAAAAAAAATTAAATAAGAAATATTTATAAAAATAATTTGAATTTAATTTTTTTTTTATGTGAATTAATAAAAATAATCAAATCTCAAATCAAATATATATAGTAAATATAATAAAAAAATTAACAAAATTATTTTAAAATATTTAAATAATTATTTGAATAATTTTACGAAATAAAATACAAAATATATAATTTAAATATTTATTTGTTGCATAAACTTCACTTGTAATGCAGCACGAGAATGTGAAATTAAATGAAGAGTAATGAGATTTACTTTTATTATTGTTGGTCATTTTTTGCAATGATTTTTTTTTATATTTGATTATTTTCAGCTGATTTTAATCACAATTTTCTTTGATTACAATCCAGAGTAGTGCAAATATTGATTACCTTTCAACAATGGTTTTATTCTGGCTTAAGCTTAAGCTTAAACTCTTCGTTATGGAATCTGTGTAATTACGAAGAAATTAATTTAGTTTGTGGTTAGCGCTGACATAACAAGCTTATGGTCAATGACCATAACAAAGGTTCGGGATATACTTCAGCGGTCTTGACCCAAAAGTAAATTGACAATAAAATGAAATTAAAAGTCAAGGAGTAGAGAATGACGTTAACGTTAAAGGGGTTTTTTTTTTGGGCTAACACAGTATAGAGTGTGGACTGTGGTTAATGCGGTCAGCATTACATTTTCAGTTAACAGCATTTAACTTTACAAATTGGATTGATAACATGCGTATGTGTATGTGTGTATATATATATATGCATGTGTGTGGTTTGAAATTACGATCCAATTATAGAGCATCCCATATATGAGTTGCTAGCAAAGTTAATTAAACAAGAACTAAGTATAGTTAGGGTTGCCTGCTGCTTCAAGCCACTAATTGCGTATCCTTTTGGGATTTCAGCTTGTGTTTTGCAGGTATATATATATATATATATAAAATATATTTGAAATATTTGAAATTATTTTGTCTTCAACTGGCAAAGTCATGCAGTAAGACAAGATAACGTAACGCAAAAAAAAAAAGAAAAGATATAAGTAAGAACGTTGAGCAATTTAGCTAATTGCACGCACGTGCAGATATTGAAGTTACAAAATTCAACGTTGAGCTTGAGGCTTGTGTCTTGTTTTGTTGTTGCTGATGTTGTTGTTGTTAGTTCAGTCAGTGATTGTCTTCGAGGTCTTTTTAGCTAGGTCAGAGACAGTGTCGGCAGGCTAAACAGCTGGCAAGTTGCTCAACTCCCACGAGTCGCAGTCACGTTAAGTTAACAAAACTCATATAAATTATGAGCGGGTGTATTTTACACAAGTGTCAGCACAGTTGTGCCACTAAAGCATATTCAACGTATGGTTACTTTTTTTTATTTTTTTTTATTTTTTTGCCTCTTCTGTTTTTGGGTTTTTTTTTTTGTCCCCGTGTTGTCTAACTTACGAAAGTCTATTCCCGCTGCAGCAGCAGTAGCAGCAGCTGAGCCGCCCACGCTTCGACAACTTTGAGACATGTTGCAGCACTGGCAAAAACAAGAAGAAGAAGCAGCAGCAGAAACTGAAGAGGAAGCTAGAAAAAAAAAAACGCGCCGTGCCAAAGATATGCTTCCCTGGGCAATAAATTCGCAGACGTTCTCGCCACACACTCGCACTCGCACATCAACACATCTACAACAGAAAGAGAAAGATAGAGAGAGAGAGAGATAGTGTGTGTGAAAGAGAGTGGCAATGTGTCGAGGGAGACAGACAAATACACAACCGCATTTTCATCTTGCTCTTATGTCTCGCATAGTGTTGCTGCTGCTGCGTCTTCAGTGTAGTGAGAAGTTTGTTGCCAAATTTTTGCAGCCATTGGGTGTGAAGTTGGTAGCGCAGGACCTCAATGATCCTTCTCTTACTATTCCCCAACCGCACCTCATCTCTTCCTTACCCTTTTACCGACACGCTTGTCTAAAATACTCGCATATTTTGTTTTCCTGGCGTGAAATACCTAAAGGCTTTTGGCGAAAATTTTATTTCAGGCGCTGCAAGTGTTGCTGCCAGCTTCTCCCTGCTGCCTCTTCTTCTTTTTCGACTGTCTCTGTTGTGGCCATAAACACACACATATTTACACACCAATACACGCCCACAGGCACACTCAAGGCAACACCTTCCACTGCAAGAGGCAGTCAACTTTGCGGAAAATCGTTTGAAGCGCTTTGCACTTCGTCGACATCTTTCGACTGTCGTGGTGCGATGCTTTCAAGTACTCTGTGGATATGGCTTTAGTATGTGTGTGTGTGTGTGTGTGTGTGTGTGTCTGTCTCTTTCTCTTCTCGTGTGTGTGTAATTCACTATGTGCGAGCTCTTGTATCTTGCATTGTTTTGCACTATTTCTGAGATGTCACTTTGAACTTTACGATTTCACGGCTTTCGACTATTTCTATGCCCACAGTCAAAATTTGTTACGTACTTTTCAAATGGAACGAAAACTGAAAAGTTTTTTTTTTATTTTTTTTCGTTTTGTTTTTAACCAAATAAATTTTGCCAAAACTTTTTTAATATTGAGCAATCATGGGAAAGAGATAAATATTCATTAAAATTTCGAACCAATAAAGTTGAAAATAATGACGCACAGTGTGACAAAATATGTTTGTCGATATCATTATTATTGATTAGTATTTCTATTAAAATATATATAAAAAAAAAAAATCTCTTATTTATATTTTTAAAAGATTCTTTTGCAAGTTTCAACAATAAATTTTTTTTTTTTTTAATTTTTTTTGGTTTTATTTTTTTTTTTTTTTGTTATAAAAATATATTTTCATAGAGTTTAAATGGAATTTGAGTCTGTTAAAATTCAAATGAATTTTTGCAAATAGCAATTTTACTACTTGATTTATTAAGCAAACTTTCTAAACATTCACCAAATGGCATTAAGGACAAAAGGGAACAAAAAGGACATGCAGGATACGCAGCACACAATTTCATAATTCATTTACGCTTCTGCACGTGTCAACAATTCAAGTGTGACAACGTAGTCGTAGTACTTTGATGGCGTCACTTGGACTCGTACATCCACCTTCCGTTTTGCCATATATACAATATATATCCGGTATACATATACATATATGTGTGTGTGTGTATGAGAGAGTGTTATGCACGTACAAACAAAAACACTTCGCGGCTGGTCTGCCAAGGCAATCAATCCAAATGATATACACATTCCAGACACAGACACAGACACAGAGAGACTGAGACTCCAAAGTCACAGCGAATGTGTGTGTGAGTGTGTGTGTGTGAGTGTGTGTGGTCAGTCAGAGTTTTGTTTGCTCAGCTTTCAGAGCAGACAGTTCTCCAAGATTTGATGTATTTGACATAAAGACTACGACACATTTAGCCTTCTGCTAGCAAATCTCTCTCTCTCTCTCTCTCTCTTTGCTCTGCTTTTTTCTACGATTCTCGACAGTCGATGCTCGACGGTCGAGTTAGTAGCCAAGAATAATATGTCTAAGTCGGCCACAGAGTACGTGACATGTGCTATTTGCCATGTGTCATGGTCATATGTTTTTGGTGGTCGATGCTCTACATATTGCTAGCTATACATATTCCAATACTGGATTATTGATATTTGATCGGAATACGGCTAACCAAAAGCAATTATGCAAGCAAGCAAGCTGCACCTCATTGTTTTTATATAAATAATAACGAAAAATCATATGAGAAAATTATCACGTGTGTGTGTGTGTGTGTTTATAAATTATGCTAAAGCTCTGTGCACTCTGCTCTTTATCTCTATGCTATCAGTGAGCGCATTTTCAATTCAAAACACAAACTTCATTTACATATTAAAAATGTATTAAATTAGGCAAAAACAGCTGTAGCAATAACAGTAAC